>JASDQU011026840.1:18991-31548 GCA_032191745.1 Picea mariana | reverse complement strand
GTAATTGTTCAAAAGGTACTAAGATCTCCTCCTATGAGATTCAACCCTAAGATATCAACACTATAAGAAAGATCGTATCTGAACTCAATAAGCATAGATGAACTGCATGGAATCTTCACAGCATATGAAATGAGAACTGAACAAGAAAGTCTAGATGTAAAAGAAGCAGCCTTGAAGGCATCTCAAAGATCAAAACAAAAGAAAAAGGAACAAGAAGAATATAGCAGCATCTACGATGTCTCAGAAGATGATGAATAAGTGGCCAACTTCATCAAAACACTAAACAAGTGAACCAATGGTAGGTATATATGTGATATTCCTTTAATTTGTTTTAATGGTGATGGTATTGGTCATTTTGCTAACAAATGTCCTCATAACAAAAAGAGAAATGATGAAGGCTACTCAAAAGGAAAACACACATATAAAGGAAAAATAACTACAAAGAAAGATTTCAAGAAAATATTATGAATCAAAGAAGACATCTCATCATCAGATGAAAATGAAATAAGTGATAGTGAGACAAGAAGAGTTCTATTCATGGTAGTAAAAGATTCTGACAAAGAAGACTCTGAAGAAGAATATGAAGAAGCTGAAGAAGGATATGAAGAAGTCAAAGATGAATTTGAAGAGGCAGAAGTTTACTATCGAGAAGAATTCATATGTGCCATAGAAGTTATCAGAAGAGAAAACAAGAAAAACAAGAAACTACAAGTAGAACTAGACAAAAAAAGGAAACTCGAGAGATAGAACAAACGATCACAAGACTAAAGGTTCAAATTGAAAAAGATAAAATAATTGAAGAAGCACTCAAAGAAAAACTAGAATAAAAGGACAATATCATTGGAAATTTGCAAGCAAAGATTGTCACCCTAAGAAAGGATATTCAAAAGAAAAATATGCAGAATAGCTCAAAAGTTCTGGATGACATCGTCAACAGTAAAAAATGTCATCTTGACAAGTCTGGACTTGGATACAATGAGACAGAAAAGGGATCAAGCTCCAAAACAACAGAGCAAGAAACAAATCCAAAAAGCTATGCAAAAGCAATCAAAGGGGCTAGGAAGATATATGAGGAAGATTACAGGGACGCTCCTCCATCGAGAAGATTCAGATTTCAAAATCAACAACAAACAGATAGGCCTCAAGAAGAAAAATGATTCATAAGAGAACCTTCTTTCAGAAGATCTTCAACTCGCAGGTATCAAACTGTATTTTTTGGTTTATGTTATGCATGTAATAATTTTAAACATAAAGTTGTGAATTGCAGAGCTAACAACAGGATCAATAACAATTTTGAGAGTCATACACAAAGGGGTTACTCAAGAAGACCTAGTGCAACACAAAGAAGAAGTTACAACATGTTTGAATCTTTGAGCACTGAAGTGGAATGTTACAAATGTAACAATTTTGGACACTTGGCCAAAGATTGCAGAATGACAATCCCTCCTAAAGAACCTCAACAGAATAAAAATAGTCACAAAAAGGAACCTCATAAAATGACATGGATGATAAAGCAAGATCAATATAGCAATGAAGAATGCATAGTCGCTCTAGAAGCTAAGAAGAAGAAACATGGTTGGTATGTTGATAGTGGGTGTTCAAAACACATGATAGGTGATAGAGGCTAATTTCTTACATTGAAAAAGGAAATAAATGGATCAGTCTCCTTCAGAAATGATAATTCAGCCAAAATCATTGGAGAAGGAACAGTCTGAATTGGGAACAAGAATAAAAAGGAACAAAATGTTCTACTAGTAGAATATATGAAACATAATCTTCTAAGTGTGAGTCAAATGTGTGACCAGGGTCATAGAGTTACTTTCGATTCACAAAAGTGTGAGATAAGAAGAGAAGGTTCAGGGAAACTAGTCGGTACAACTGCAAGAACTTCAAACAAGATATATATGTTAAGTGAAATTGGAAATGAAAAGTGTTGTCTAGAAAATGAAGATGAAATTTTGCTATGGCAAAAAAGGATGGGTAACATGCATTTTGATAACCTTGTCAAAGTCAAAAAAAGAGAAACAGTCAAAGAAATGCCCTATATCATGAAATCAACCAACACTTTATGCAAGCATTGTCAACAAAGAAAGAAAACAAAGACCGGGTTCAAATCAAAAGAATATTCAACAGGATAGTACAAGAAATGGCTCGAATAGTGCTAATGGATTCCAAATTGACAGATATATTTTGGACAGAGTAATTCTCATAAACAACAGTGATAAAACTCCCTACGATCTATGGAAAGGAAGACCAACAAATGTGAATCACTTCAGAGTTTTTGGAAGCAAATGCTACATCAAAAGAGAAGATGGTAGAATGAGAAAGTTTGACTCTCATTTGGACAAAGAAGTACTTGTTGGTTACTCAAGTACAAGGAAAGAATACAAGTGTTACAATCTAATATTGAAGAAAGTTGTGGAAAACATCAATGTAACAATTGATGAAACAGATAGACGAGAATCAAAGGAAGAAGAAAACAAATCAATAGATCAACTTTTCAAAGAAGAAGAAGCAGAAGATGAAGTAGAAGAGGAAGAGGAAGAGAATCCGACAAAAACATAAGAGAAATTTAAACAAGTATCTCCAAAGACACCTAGCAAACNTTGATAGTGGGTGTTCAAAACACATGATAGGTGATAGAGGATAATTTCTTACATTGCAAAAGAGAATAAATGGATCAGTCTCCTTCAGAAATGATAATTCAACCAAAATCATTGGAGAAGGAACAGTCTGAATTGGGAACAAGAATAAAAAGGCACAAAATGTTCTACTAGTAGAATATATGAAACATAATCTTCTAAGTGTGAGTCAAATGTGTGACTAGGGTCATAGAGTTACTTTCGATTCACAAAAGTGTGAGATAAGAAGAGAAGGTTCAGGGAAACTAGTCGGTACAACTGCAAGAACTTCAAACAAGATATATGTGTTAAGTGAAATTGGAAATGAAAAGTGTTGTCTAGGAAATGAAGATGAAATTTTGCTATGGCACAAAAGAATGGGTAACATGCATTTTGATAACCTTGTCAAAGTCAAAAAAAGAGAAGCAGTCAAAGAAATGCCCCATATCATGAAATCAACCAACACTTTATGCAAGCATTGTCAACAAAGAAAGAAAACAAAGACCGAGTTCAAATCAAAAGAATATTCAACAGGATAGTACAGGAAATGGCTCGAACAGTGCTAATGGATTCCAAATTGACAGATATATTTTGGACAGAGTAATTCTCAGAAACAACAGTGATAAAACTTCGTACGATCTATGGAAAGGAAGACCAACAAATGTGAAGCACTTTAGAGTTTTTGGAAGCAAATGCTACATCAAAAGAGAAGATGGTAGAATGAGAAAGGTTGACTCTTATTTGGACAAAGAAGTACTTGTTGGTTACTCAAGTAAAAGGAAAGAATACAAGTGTTACAATTTAATATTGAAGAAAGTTGTGGAAAACATCAATGTAACAATTGATGAAACAGACAGACGAGAATCAAAGGAAGAAGAAAACAAATCAATAGATCAACTTTTCAAAGAAGAAGAAGCAGAAGATGAAGTAGAAGAGGAAGAGGAAGAGAATCCGACAAAAACATAAGAGAAAGTTAAACAAGTATCTCCAAAGACACCTAGCAAACGAGTACAGAAGAATCATCCTTCAGATCAGATTATTGTAAACAAGGATGTAGGAGTTGAGACTAGAACAAAAATCCGTTCACCAGAACAAACACACCTAGCACTCTTATCTACATTTGAACCAAACTGTTTTGAAGAATCCAAAAACAAATGAATTTCAGAATAAAGCCATCAATGAAGAATTGGATCAAATAGAGAGAAATGACACTTGGGAACTGGTTCCAAGACTAAAGAATATGTGATCAACACAAAATGGGTTTTCAGGAATAAATTAAATGAATATGGAAAAGTTACAAGGAACAAATTTAGATTGGTATGTAAAGTATATGCACAGATTGGAGGAATCAACTTTGAAGACACATTTGCCCCAATTGTGAGAATGGAAGCAATTCATTTTCTTTTAGCTTATGCATGCTCCAAAAATATTAAAATATATCAAATAGACGTAAAATCAGCTTTTCTGAAAGGGGAACTTGAAGAAGAAGTATACATTGAACAACCAGAAGGATTTCAGTTGTCATAAAATGCAGATTATGTGTGTAAATTACAACAGGCCTTGTATGGTATAAAACAAGTTCCTAGAGCATGGTACTCTATTCTTGATAAGTATCTGCAACATGCAGGGTTCATAAAAGGAAGTGCAGACAACAACCTCTACATCAAGGTAAGTCAAGGTAATATTTTATTAATTGAAGTTTATGTTGATGATATTATTTTTGGTAGTGATGATGACAGGTTAAGCCATACATTTAAAAAAAATATGTAGAATGAATTCGAAATGTCATTACTTGGATAACTATCCTTCTTTCTGGGACTTCAGATATGCCAAAGCAACCAAGGAATTTTTATTTCTCAAACCAAGTATATTAGAGAAATGCTAAAAATGTTCGGTATGGAATATTTCAAACCAGTTATCACTCCCATGCAAACCAGTCGCAAGTTGAACATAGATGATGATTAGAATTCTACAGATAAGAGGCATTACAAGTCAATGATTATCATCCTACTATATGTGACAACATCCAGACCAGATGCAATGCAGACAATTGGACAGGTGGCATGATTTCAAGAAGCACCAAAGGAATCACATGTTTAGTAGTAAAGAGGAATTTTCAGATATCTCAAAGGAACAAAAGAGTTTGGATTATGGTATCCAAAAGGAAATGATCTATCACTTATTTCCTACATAGATGCAGATTGAGCAGGTTGTATTGATGACCAACGAAGCACCAGTGAAGCAACATTCTACTTGGGTGAGTGTTTAGTATCATGGCCAAGCAAGAAACAATCATCAGTATCCTGATCTACAGTTGAGGCAGAGTACATTGCAACAACATCATGTTGTACACAGGTTCTTTGGATGAAACAAACTCTAACATATATATAGGTTGATTATGATGAGCCCATTCCAATCTATTGTGATAATACAAGCGCCATCAACATCTCAAAGAATCTGGTGATGCACTCCAAGATGAAGCGCGTACCAATCAAGTATCACTTTTTACGTGAACAGATTGTAGACAAAAACATTAGAGTTGAGTATGTGGGCACAAAATAACAAGTGGAAGACATCTTTACAAAACCACTCCATGGGAAGCCATTGAGTATCTTCACCAGAGACTCGGATTTATTTCTACTCCAAAATGAATGCTTTTGAATGCTTATCTTATATGTCTTAGATGTACACAAGGAAGCACCATAAGAAGACAGATCAGTCAGGGGGAGAATCCCTAGATGGAAATATACCTTTTCCATTGATGACAAAGGCAGAGAGGTTTATCAGATGCAGAGGACAGAGGCATGGTTCTAGAGGGAGCAAATTTATCAGATGCAGAGGACAGAGGCATGGTTCCAAGGGGAGCATGAGTGATATGATTTCAATATTTCATTAGAGTGTTGCCATCAATGCCAAAGGGGGAGATTGTTGATTAAGGTTGGTTATCGTTGATGTCAACCCTTGAAGAAATCCCTGTAACACAAAGGTTGGGTAATGGACTCAATATTGTCTGATATAAATATGACTTGTTATTGTTTTTGCATGGTTGATAATAAGTAGAAATGGATGAAATCCAAAGTGGTCCCCTTATGGTGAAATCCCTCACGCGGAGACGCTTTGCGGATTGAGTTATCCTAGAAGTATGGTTAGAGAACCCATTATTATTTGTGTAATAATGAGATGAAGGTCAGTGAATTTTTCATTGAAACTATCCTAGATGGATACTACTTGTCATTACATTTTCGGTGGTATGTGGAACACCACATAACCTCTCACGGTTAGAGAGTTATGGCCATGAGAAGTTGGAGAACCCAGGTTTGGGCAATGGACCCAAGTTTGTTTGATGGATAATGCTATGACTTTTGACATA
This sequence comes from Picea mariana, assembly GCA_032191745.1. Lineage (NCBI taxonomy): Eukaryota > Viridiplantae > Streptophyta > Pinopsida > Pinales > Pinaceae > Picea > Picea mariana. The sequence goes on along the minus strand of JASDQU011026840.1, from coordinate 25,557 downwards.
TTTGCAGGTAATATTATTTTATACGGATGGTACATACCATTCCATTTATGGTGGTATGTGGATTGACATTTGTGTTGTGTCGAGCGTGAGAATTGCTAATAGAGGCAAATAGTTTTGTTTCTTGAAACTAGTCCTCTTACTCTATCAAGTTTTCCAGTGGGGCGTGGCTTGCTTTCATTGTGGCCTATCTTTCTTACGTCCTCCTCCCTTTATCTCTGTTTTTCTTGCATATTCCTTGGTTTTGAAGATGAAACTTGTGACACATGAATCGTATATGTTGGAAAGAAATGTATTTACAACATGAGTGGGTTTGATGGTTAAGAATATATGTTTCCTTTTAAGAGGTCACAAGTTCAAATCCTTAGGGGTAGGTTATGTATGTAGACTTCAGTCAAATCTCTGAGCTTAAGGGTCCCATACATCAATTTGATGTCTGACTTGGCCATGATCTTAAAAATAGATTATTATTATTATTATTATTATTATGACATACTTTGATGTTGTTGTATTTGATTTTATATTTTGAAAAAGTTGAAGTCATCATTAAGCTAGAATTAGGGCCAAGCCATACCAAATTGGTGTATGAGACCCCCTTGTTTGTGGGACAAGGGASTCTAYGGAGGTATACATTYCCTACCCTGGATTTGAACTTGTGACCTATTAAGAGGAAACACATGTTCTTAACCATTAGGCCCACCGAGTCTATATAATAATGAATACTTCAGACACATTAATACATTATAATAATGCATTAAYTCATTAATAAARTAATGCATTAATAAGGTAATGRAAAATTAATAATGTATGAATACTTSAGCYAAATTAATACATTACAATAATACATTAACTCATTATTACAATGTTTAAATATATTATAATTAATATATWTATACATTGCTAATTAATACATTGTTAAAGTGTTAATACATTAATGTTTTACATTAATACATTGCTATGTTGGTTCACCATGTCTATAGATAACCATTGCTAGTGGTGACCATGATTGACCATTACCTAAACTATGATTATTGACCATGACCAACAATAATAAAGTAATAATAGTATATTGATAAAGTAAAAATACATTTTTACATAAACACATTAAAGTATTACATTATTACATTAATGTATTAATACATCAATTGTTGATTAAGGTTGGTTGTCATTGATGTCAACCCTTGAAGAAATCTCTGTAGCACAAAGCTTGGGTAATGGACCCAAGATTGTTTGATGTAATAATGACTCGTTATTGTCTTGTCATGGTTGATAATAAGTAGAAATGGATGAACTCCAAAGTGGTCCCCTTATGGTGAAAGCCCTCACAAGAAGACGCTTTGCGGATTGAGTTATCCTAGAAGTATGATTAGAGAACCCATACTCATTTGTCAAATAATGAGATGAAGGTAAGTGATTTTTTTATTGAAACTATCCTAGATGGATAGTGCTTATCATTCCATTTCTGGTGGTATGTGGAACGTCACATAACTCCTCATGGTTAGAGAGATATGACCATGAGAAGTTGGAAAACCTAGGTTTAGGTAATGGACCCAAGTTTGTTTGATGGATAATGGTATGAGTTTTGATATATTTGTAGGTAATACTATTCTATATGGATGGTACATGTCATTCCATTTCTAGTGGTATGTGGAACGTCACACAACTCCTCACGATTTGAGAGTTATGGCCTTACGAAGTTGGAGGACCCTCTTATGTCATCTAGGAGCCCCAAAAGGTCAAAGTAGTCAAAGTGGTTTAAGAGATTTTATAATGTAAATAATAAATTGAATTGATGATTGTATTATAATTCAAAGTGAATACAAAATAGGTTTAATTGATAAATGAGAAGTGGGTTAACCCTAAAATAAGGAAAGTGGACAAGGTGACCTAGAAGATGTTTTTAAGGAAGCTACTTGGAGAGTATAAATAAGATGCAAGGATCTCTCATTTTAGACACACTTGAGCATATTGAATACCTATAGGTGTCTGAGGTAACCAAAGGATATCTAAGCCTAACTTCTAAGGGAAGGTGAAAAAAAGAAGGCCAAAATTCAAGGAAGGATAAATTATTTTGATGATGCTTTCTAAGGTATGTTATTTACAGGTCATCTCACCATTTTCAAAATAACCTTTTTTATAGAATGATTCATACCATGAAATTGATATTCCATTGAGGAAACATATCCAAGTATCTGTGGTAAAAAATTCAACTTGTGGGTCGTTGTATTTTTGGATTTACACTCTGTGGAAAATAGGGTTTGTGGCTAGTCCTGAAACTAGTCAAAAAAAAGTGTTTCGGGTAAACACATCATAACTACTTCATAACGGATCCAAATTTAGTAAGACTACATTTTTTAGTTAGAGTGCAGTCTATAGTATGTTGTGTAATAGTTTCAAATCGATTCAACAAATATTCCATGCGGGGAACGCTTTACAAGGTCACTCTCTAGAACAAGTCAACATTTAGCAAGGTATGCCATTTTTGCTATAACTACGTTTCTGAGAGGTTCCAAGTAGTGACACTTGNAGTGGACAAGGTGACCTAGAAGATGTTTTTAAGGAAGCTACTTGGAGAGTATAAATAAGATGCAAGGATCTCTCATTTTAGACACACTTGAGCATATTGAATACCTATAGGTGTCTAAGGTAACCAAAGGATATCTAAGCCTAACTTCTAAGGGAAGGTGAAAAAAATAAGGCCAAAATTCAAGGAAGGATAAATTATTTTGATGATGCTTTCTAAGGTATGTTATTTACAGGTCATCTCACCATTTTCACAATAACCTTTTTTATAGAATGATTCAAACCATGAAATTGATATTCCATTGAGGAAACATATCCAAGTATCTGTGGTAAAAAATTCAACTCATGGGTCGTTGTATTTTTGGATTTACACTCTGTGGAAAATAGGGTTTGTGGCTAGTCCTGAAACTAGTCAAAAACAAGTGTTTCGGGTAAACACATCATAACTACTTCATAAAGGATCCAAATTTAGTAAGATTACATTTTTTAGTTATAGTGTAGTCTATAGTATGTTGTGTAATAGTTTCAAATCGATTCAACAAATATTCCATGCGGGGAACGCTTTACAATGTCACTCTCTAGAACAAGTCAACATTTAGCAAGGTATGCCATTTTCGCTATAACTACGTTTCTGAGAGGTTCCAAATAGTGACACTTGGAGGAACTGCATAAAACACACTAAAGAACATTTGTATCAGGTTCAAATCTTTATTCAATATAGGTACAAAGTTATGATTATTTCAAGTTAGGGTTGTTGACTAATCCAAAACTACTCATGTGAGACTAAAGAAAATTTTGATGTAAATTATAGTCTCTTGTTGTTTAATGTTAAGGAAGGTTTGTAGGTATGTGATCATATACACTAGGTCTATTACATATTTATAAATCATATTTGGAAGATGAAATTGATAAGGGCTTTTGGTTGAGGTACATGTTGGGTACATGGTTGAGACAAGTAGTTGATGAGTTGGCACATACATGAGGTGTATAGTTGATGATGTTGGTACATATTGATGAGTCATATTTTATGAGTAGTTGACACATGATTGTTACATAATTGGTACATGGTTGGTTTCACTTGTTTATGTATAGGTTGATTACATATTGTTTGGTACAAGTTGGTGCATGCTTGATGCACTTGTTTATGGTACAGGTTGGTGCATGGTTGATGCACTTGTTTATGGTATAGGTTGATTATAGGTTGATGTATAGGTTGATACATGGTTCGGGCTTAATGGTACAGGTTTACAATGGTATATCTCGCAGTGATATTGTGACAGTTGATTCATCATTCTATTTCTACTTCAGGCTGGTTGGACGGGGCAAAGACAGGTGGTTGTAGCCACCTGCCAGTTGCAGGTGGAGAACTTAGGGGGTTGTAGCCAGAGAATTGGGGAGTTCCTGAGAAATTAGGGGGTTGGAGCCTCCTTCCAGTTGCAGCTGGAAAACAAAGGAAGTTGGTGCTTCCAATGAATGTAATTCTTCAAGACTTATAAGAAAAAACATTATGTGTTTTTATCCCGATTTGGGTTTCCATGTAAAACACTGGTGTACTATGTATGTGTGTGATTGTTAATTTTTTATTATTCATTATTGGCTAATAATTCTACATTGATATAACACTTGGATTATTTGGAGAAAAAAGATTATAATTATGTTATTACTGATTCACCCTCCCTCTTAGTAATCCAACAATTTGTATCAGAGCAGGTTCCTTTAGAAATCAGTTTAACCACTGAAAGGTAGATCATAGAGAGTACCAACTCATATAAAAATTGAATACCACACTTTGATGGACATAGGTATTTTTTTTGGAGCATAAGGATGAAGACATATATAAAGGCACAGGGGTTTGAAATTTCAAAATCAATTGTATATGGATACACAGTACCAACAGTTCCACCAACAATTGACAAAGCAATGAAACTTGGTCAGTGAAACAGTATTCACAAAAGTTGCACAATGTAAATCTGCTAAAGAGATTTGGGACAAGTTTCAAAATATTTATGAAGGAGATACAAAAGTCAAAGCAACAAAAGTTCAAACTTACAGAGGTCAGTTCGAACAACTAAAAATGAGGGAAGATGAGAGTATTGAAGCCTACTTCTTAAGAGTTGACGAAACAATGAATTCAATAATAAGATTGGGAGAAGAAATGGAAGAATCTGTAATTGTTCAAAAGGTACTAAGATCTATTCCTATTAGATTCAATCCTAAGATATCAGCACTAGAAGAAAGATCATATATGAACTCAATAAGCACGGATGAACTGCATTGAATCTTCACAGCATATGAAATGAAAACTGAACAGGAAAATCTAGATGTAAAAGAAGAATCCTTGAAGGCATTCCAAAGATCAAAGCAAAAGAAAAAGGAACAAGAAGAATATAGCAGCATCAATGACATCTCGGAAGATGATGAATAAGTGGCCAACTTCGTCAAAAGGATGAACAAGTGAACCAATGGTAGGTATAGAGGTAATCTTCCTTTAATTTGTTTTAATTGTGATGGTATTGGTCATTTTGCTAACAAATGTCCTCATAACAAAAATAGAAATGTGAAGGTTACAAAAAAGGAAAACACGGATATAAAGGCAAAATAACTACAAAGAAAGATTTCAAGAAAAGATTATGCATCAAAGAAGACATCTCATCATCAGATGAAAATGAAATCAGTGGTAGTGAGACAAGAAGAGTTATATTCATGGCAGTAAAAGATTTTGACAAAGAAGACTCTGAAGAAGAATATGAAGAAGTTGAAGAAGGATATGAAGAAGTCGAAGATGAAATTGAAGAGACAAAAGTAGACTATCGAGAAGAATTAATGTGTGCCATAGAAGTTATCATAAGAGAAAACAAAAAAAACAAGAAACTACAAGCATAACTAGACAAAAAAAAGGACACTCGGGAAGTAGAACAAATGATCACAAGATTGAAGGTTCAAATTGAAGAAGATAAAATAATTGAAGAAGCACTCAAAGAACAAATAGAATAAAATGACAAGATCATTGGAAACTTGGAAGCAAAGATTGTCACACTAAGAAAGGATATTCAAAAGAAAAATATGCAGAATAGCTCAAAAGTTCTGGATGACATCATCAATTGTAAAAAATCTCATCTTGACAAGTCTGGACTTGGATACAATCAGACATAAAGGAGAACAAGCTCCAAAACAACAGAGCAAGAAACAAATCCAAAAAGCTATGCAGAAATAATCAAAGGGGCTAGAAAGATATACACGAAAGATTACAGGGACACTCCTCCACCGAGAAGATTCAGATTTCAAAATCAACAACAGACAGATAAGCCTCAAGAAGAAAAATGATTCATAAGAGAACCTTCTTTCAGAATATCATTAACTCCCAGGTATCAAACTGTATTTTTTGGTTTATGTTATGCATGTAATAATTTTGAACATAAAGTTGTGAATTGCACAGCTAACAATAGGAACAATGACACCTTTGAGGGTCATGCACAAAGGGGTTACTCAAGAAAACCTAGTGCAACACAAAGAAGAAGTTACAACATGTTTGAATATTTGAGCACTGAAGTGGAATGTTACAAATGTAACAATTTTGGACACTTGGAAAAAGATTGTAGAATGATATTCCCTCCTAAAGAACCTCAATAGAATAACAACAGTCACAGACAAGAACCTCATAAAATGACATGGATAATAAAGCAAGATTAGTATAGCAATGAAGAATGCATAGTCGCTCTAGAAGCTAAGAAGAAGAAACGCGGTTGGTATGTTGATAGTGGGTGTTCAAAACACATGATAGATGATAGAGGCAAATTTATTACATTGCGAAAGGAAATAAATGGACCAGTCTCCTTCAGAAATGATAATTCAACCAAAATCATTGGAGAAGGAACAATCTGAATTGGGAACAAGAATAAAAAGGCACAAAATGTTCTACTAGTAGAAGATATGAAACATAATCTTCTAAGTGTGAGTCAAATGTGTGACTAAGGTCATAAAGTTACTTTCGATTCACAAAAGTGTGAGATAAGAAGAGAAGGTTCATGGAAATTGGTTAGTACAAC
>JASDQU011026839.1:0-10454 GCA_032191745.1 Picea mariana | reverse complement strand
TAATTTGCTCTTGAACTCAACAATTATGTTTACTTTGTTGCCTTCATACCATCTTTTCTCTGCTAAAATTTTGAGTCTCCTTTTCATGCTCATGAGTTCTTTCACATACAACTCAAATGACCACATTAATGGTGTTGATGTGGGACTGTATAGGTCTTTGTTGCCATGGTTAACTGTTTTTTTGTCTTCTTTGTTTGCTTCAAAAACCTCAGCTCTGTCCAAGTTTGGTTCAAGATCCTCAATTTCTATTTGCTCCACACCAGCTTGAGAAGCCTTACTGGATATGTTGTTCACTTTCGGCAAGATCATTGCAATTTTTTTCTTATGTGGTTGTCTTAGCGTTTGAGTTTGCCTACGCTTTAGAATCCCCTTGTCTTGCTTTGTGTTTACAAAAAACAATCTATCATATGTATTTCCTCCATCCTTCTGAAAGAAATCTGCCATAAAAGAACCCAATGCTCTTGCTAAATCCTCCACTGTCATTGCAGGATGGGAAAATGAAGATCCACTAGTAAACTGAGATTGTAAACCCCCATTGTACCCTGCCCTCTCCACAATAATCAAGTAGTTTGCAGATTTGTTCCATGTGGTGTTAAGCATTGGTATATCTGCCTCCTGTACGTTGGAACCTTGGCTCACCAAGGATAAACTTTATTTTGCTTCCTCCATACTAACCCCCATAATTGTTTTGATGTGTTTTTTGCCAGTTTTGTTTTCCCCACATTTGATTTGTGCCATCTCAAAGGAAATAAACAAAGCTTAAATAGGGAGACATAAAGAGAGGAAAGAGATAACCCTTGCCGCACATGTTCCTATTGAGTAGTAGTTTGACTTTTGCTTGTAGAGAAACTAGGTCCCCCTCCTAAATGAGTCCCTCTATAACCTTCCCCTCAGACCGAAAACTCTCTCGAACCCTAAAAATATCAAATCCAAAGACCAAAACCCTCGCATAAACTAGCCCTCTCCTGAGACCGGGTCCCCCTATTGCTCACAGCGACCCTGTCACTGTCGCTTGCTCGGGCCCCTCTGTGGCTACCTCGAGTCCCTCTGTGGCTACCTCGGGTCCCTCTGTGGCTACCTCGGGTCTCTCTTTCCGCAGTGATGAGTCTGACCGATGGGTGAGGAAAATAATGTGTGGGGAAATGGAACATAAAATTTTATAGGAAAAGTTTTTAATTAGCATAATTCTATTAATAAAGATTTATAATTAAAATGGATTTATAATAGTTTTTAAAAATTTTAAAAATATATGATATTTTAAAAGAAAATGTTAATTAGTAAATAATTAAATATAAGATGTGGATTTAGTGTAAAATATTTTGAGTTTATATAACTAATATTATTATTCGACCTTGATAAAGTAAATGAAAGGGTTGGGAAGGTTTTGGGTCTACGGTTTTATTCGGGCTTTTGGCATCTTAGGCTAAGGCTGCAGGTAGGAGGATGTGAAGAAGAGGTCCTCCCTAACCTAGCCCGCCTTGTGAAGTGCATGTGAACTGTTTGGTGGTCGGAGTAGGTGTCTGTAACACACCCGACCCCTAAATACTCTTTTTAGGGATGGGGCATCAATTTTTTTTTTGTTCATTCAAATCATCTCAAATCATCTCTCTGAGGTCTTCATCATCTTCTACTCGTCCGTAGCTTTCTAACGACTATTACCGGTTCAAAATCTAATCCTTGGTTTGCAAGATACAACCTCTTGAAGTTATTCGGGCATTATTAGTTGGGGTCTTCGGCGTTCGACGTTGAACACCCCCTTTTTTACTGCATGCATACTCCCCGAAGTCACGAAATCTATCCATGTGGCCTTGGCCATTCGACGATAGACATTTTATGTTTTCAGTGATCAGCGACCAACGTTGAACTTTTCAGCATTCAACAATCGATGATCGACGTTCTACGTTTTCGGCGATCGGCGATTGACGTTGAACGTTTCGACATTCGGCAATTGCAATCGATGTTGATCATCCCTCTACTATACTACGCCCCAAATCTTTCGAACTCCCGAAGTCCCAGACTCTCGGTCGCGTCACCAACCACGTTGGCCAGGTAGGCACGAATGAGAGGATGACATGCGACAAGGGCCGGGGGAGACACATGTCCTCATTAGGGGGTGACACATGTCATGCTCTAATAGGCATAGGGGGTATGTGAATCATCCATATTCCGGTGACACGTGGCACCATAGTTGTGGGTCCACGTCACCCTGGATGATGTCAGTGAGCCACGTCAGCCCCCGACATACATCCTTCTAACATCTTTCAAATCTCATGGTTGAGATCTATCCACGTAGACCCATAGATCCACAACTCCCATTACTTCGCAACTCCGGGCTTCAAAGCTTACCAACTCCTCACATCATGAATCCCCCGAAGAGCCAAGTCTCTAGACCCTATAATCTAGTGCCACATGTCCTCATCCTATCAACGGTTGAGATTCACTTCATCGTTCGCGACTTCACAGGTTTTCACACTCTGAAGACTCTTGGGAAAATTCCTCTGGATTTCCAAGTCTCCAAACTATAGGATCTCTTGCCACGTGGCCTCTCATCCAACGGCTGTAGTCCAAAGGGCAACTTTTGACAAGGGACAAGTGGGGGCCTTGTGTCGCTCCATTACGCATTCCTGGTTGGTTGGGCAGTTAAGAGGGGTTCTCAACGAAGTCTTTAGATTGACGGCTGAGAGGGATCCCGAAGGATCCAAGGATCGACGGTCTACGTCACTTCATAAATTCGACATTCGACATTCGACATTCTACATTGAACATCGGAGTTCAACGTTCAACGTTTTACGTCCCTATATCTTCACATTGATATCGTCAAATACCCGAACTCTCAGATAGTCATTGATCTGTGGAGATGTGTCCCCTTATTCTCAACGTTTGGGAGTTTCGACACTAGACCACTCCTATTCTTCCGAAGTGGAACTTTGTCGTAGTACTTAATGCTACCCTTCCTAAGTCTGATCTAATGGCTGAGAGAGATCTCCATTGGATCACCAGATCTACGGCCCTCATTAATTCGAGACTTCGATCTTCGGTTGTTTTCAAGAGTTGTGGAATCATAAGTCTCAAAGTCCCAAAGCCAAAGTAGCTCCACTCCTTTCAGGCTTAGCGAGGGCTTTCCAAACATGGGTCATATGCAATCATATTTGGATTCTGGGCTACACTCAGCTCTTAGTTGAGACTTGATTAAGGCCATGGGCATGAGCCCTTGGTTACATGGGTGGAGGGTCTAAAGGAATGACCTTCTCCCACATAGTTGAACTTGACATTCCCGCTAAGGCAAACTCAAAAAGTCGGCATGACTTAAACGTTTCAATTAATCCTACCCTGACTCTCCTACGGATTCACATCCCATAACTTTCTAGCGGCTAACTGAGGCAAATCAAAAACCAAGTAAAAATAATAGTTTACGGAATTTAAATGAGCATTTCTAATAACAGTTCAAACACTGCAAGACTTAACCATAAACACACACATTCAATCATCGCATCCAATATATTATACAAAGTATGAAAATACTTATCAGAACTGGAAAATGTGAAGCAACTGTTGAAAAGGGTGCCTGTTTCCACCCAACCATAGGCACAGGCACTCCTTTAGGAGCTCTAGAAACGTGTGGATGGAAGGTTATTAATCTTGATGTCACAGATGTTAAGCCTCACTTGCCTTACCATGTGGCCTTTCAAATCCACGTGGAGTACATGAAATATACCATCAAACACATTGTAACTGATGAAGGTGTTGCAATATTCGTGATGTACCTAACCTGTTGGAAAACCATTGGATCTCCGACTCTATCCCAATGTGTGACTATGTTGACTGCTTTTGATGGATGTTCTTTTCGACCCCACATAATTCTTCCCGCTTTTCTGGTCTAGTTAGGTGGAAATACAGTGGAATTTGATATCGAGGTGGTTGATGCGCCCCTTGACTATAATTTATTACTAGGGCGTAATTGGACTTATGCCATGACCGCAGTCGTGTTGTCAGTTTTCCGCAATTTATGTTTTCCTCACAAAGGGAAAATAGTGATGATTGATCAATTGTCCTTTGCGCATGCTAGTCCTAGTGCATCAGTTGGACCTTTGATCCCGGTAATCGACAATTCTCAGTAGGCAACCGAGGATATTGGTGTCGGAATGTATTCCTCTCTCATGGGTAGCTTTGATTTCATGGCACTGATCCATCACATTTATGCCATTTCCAGTAGGTCTTTGTTTTCAACGAGGTTCATTCCTTTTCATACTTTGTATTTCAATGATCCTTGGACCCTACCTTCCCCGACCATGTCCTGCGAAGGTCAGTCACCTATTGGTATGGCAATGCCACTGTCAGCGACAGAGGTTGTGTATCAAGTTATTCTTAACACTACTGCCGACCCAAATCATTTCTCATCCCAGATGGATGAGGAGGATCCCATTCTAGAGATCGTATGGGCCACCCAATCGTCTTGTTCACATGATTTCCTCGACGATACTTTACCTTCGGATGAAGCCATCTTAGAGGCCATGTCTGGTCCCAACAGGCCTTGGGACGATATGCATCATTGCTACTATTTTCTACCAGAGCTTGTTAGGATCGAACAGGACAACTTCATATCTACCTTGAGTGAAATGGTCGGCCACTCTATGGTTCCACTAGATATACATGGTATTTATTATGAAGGAAACATGGCGAATATTTCTCCTACCGTCATGATCGACATCTCTTGAATTCCTGGCAAAATTGAGAACGTATATATTGGTGTAGATTGTTTACTTGAAGAAATTTAGATCTACATCGATCTCTTCAAAGATTTGCGTGACGTATTCGCTTGGTCGTACGAAGAGATGTCATGGATCAACCCTAGCATTATCGAACACGAGATCAAGACTTATCTGGATGCTAGATATGTTCAATAACGTCTTAAAGTTGTTAATCCTAGGAAGGCCCCTGCTATTAAGGAAGAGGTAGAGAAGCTACTTAACGTTGGTTTCATCTACCCGATTACCTTGACCGAATGGGTGTCCAACCCCATTCCTGTGAATAAGAAACAAGGAACCATCCGCGTATGTATGGATTTTCGAGACCTGAACAAGGCTTGTCCTAAGGACAACTTCTTGACTCCTTTCATCAATCAGATTCTTGATGAGTGTGYAGGAAGCAATTTTTTTTCTTTTATGGACGAATTTTCAGRATATAATCAAATTGAAATCAAACCCAAGGATCAACATAAGATGAAATTTATTTGTTTTTGGGGTATTTTTTTCTTACCGAAAAATGCCTTTCGGCCTTAAAAACGCCGAAGCAACCTTCCAATGGGCTATGACCTTTGCTTTTCACGATCTCAAACATATTGTTGAAGCTTATCTCGACGATCTCACTRCTCACTCTCACAAAAGAGTAGATCATTCCACTCATCTTCRACTAATATTTGAGAGATGTTGTTATTATTGCATTTGTTTGAACCCTCACAAGTGCATCTTATACATTAGRTCTGGTCATCTTTTAGGATTCTTAATCTTTGAACATGGGATCATGGTGGCTCCAATGAAGGTTGAGGCAATACTTYGATTGCCTCCCCCACRCAACATTTGTCAACTTCAAGGTTTACAGGGGAAGGATAACTTCTTGCGTCAATTCATAGTGAACTATGCCAATTTAACTAAGGGTTTCCTACATCTTTTGCATCTTTTGAAGAAGGACACTCCATTTATATGGGATGAGGGAGCCTAGGAATCCTTCGATGCTCTTAATAAATCCTTGGTATCAACCACTTTGATGAAGCATCCAGACTATAATAGAAACTATTTGCTTTATATCGATGCGTCCGAAGGGACGGTTGGTATGGTTTTGGTTTAGGAGGACGATGAGATCCATGAACACATTGTCTATTATCTTAGTCGAAACTTAGTCGGTCCTAAACTTAAATACTCTCACGTTGAGAAACTAGCCTTGGTTGTCGTACGTGTGGTTCAAAGATTACGACATTATGTATTACTTTGCAAAACTACAGTAGTTGATGATATAAATCCATTTCAATACATCCTTACTAGGCATATCATAGAGGGAAATACAATAAGTGGATTGTGATTTTCTAAGAATTTGCTCTCGATTTTGCTTCAGCGAAGTCTAAGAAATTGCTAGTTTTTTATGAGTTGATATCATACTTCCCTCGACTAGATGAGGACGTTATTCATGACGATTCATTCATGGATGAACATATCTTCCTTTTCTCGTCTTCGAACCCCTGGTATGGTGACATTCTAATTTATCTTCAAACCTTGAAGCTATCTGAGCATCTGTCGAGAGATGATCGATGACGTATACGACATCAAGCAAAAAACTACATTATTATCGGTGACACTTTGTATCGTCGAGGAGTAGATAATATTTTGCATCGTTGCTTGACTCACAAGGAAGCTAAGTCGGTTCTCAATCACTGTCACAGTGGGGCTTGTGGTGGTCATCTATCTGGGCTTGCGACAACCCAAAAAATTTTGCAAGCCATTTATTTTTTTCCATCAATTTTTAAAGACTGTGTTGAAGCGGTCAAGGGGAGTCACCCTTGCTAGGTGCTCACTTGGAAAATGTGCTCGCATCCAGCCCCTCTTTACCCAGTCATCATTGTTGCTCCCTTCATCAAGTGGGGGGTGGATTTTATGGACTATAACCCAGCTTCTGTCGGGGGGCATCAACATATTATTGTGGCTGTGGATTACTTCACTAAATGGGCAGAGGCCATGCCTACCATTAAATCCGATGGTAAGACAACAACATTCTTCGTATTCAACCAAATTATAGCCCGGTTCGGAATCCAAAAGGAGATTGTCACTGATCATGGCAGTCACTTTTAGAATGAAATGATGAAGGAGTTAGCATCAAGAATGGGCTTTAAATATGGTCATTCTTCCCCTTATTATCCCCAGCCAAATGGACAAATAGAGGTTGTGAATAAATATCTCAAGACCATCTTTCAAAAAACTATCAGCCAAAGTAAATATGACTGTCATCTAATGCTTTGCCCTGCGCTTTAGGCATATCGAACCTCGATAAAGACTTAGTACACTGTATGGAGTCTATCCTTTCGATTGAATGCAAAATCCATTCAATTAAACTGGCAATTGACCTCTTGCCTGACACATCCGATCTTGAACAACGCCTCATGCACCTAGAGCGTCTAGATGAGCAATGTCGAGATGCCTCTACAACTATCAAAGTGAATAAACGACATGTTAAGGTTTAGTATGATAGGTTTGTCTATCCTCGACAATATGTTGAGGGTGTCTTGGTCCTCTTGTATGACCAAGCCAAAGAACCATTGGGGGTAGGCAAGTTCAACCCCATGTGGCACGGTCCTTATATCGTGCGACATGTTTTAGAAAAAGGAGCCTATGAATTGAAGGATTATGAAGGGAATATGTTGGATGAGCCCATAAATGGGATCTAAATAAAAATATATTACACTTGAGCCCTCAATCTTGGGTGTGAATCTTTGTATACTAGTGTATCTTAGTGTATATATGATTAAAAAATGATCCATAGAAGACTAAGGACAACTGAGAATTCGCAGAAGCAACTCAGGAAGCTCATAATGGTCTCAGCAAACAGAGAAAGGGCAAAAATTCAGAGTTCTAAAAACTCAGTTTAAATTGGCATAATCGCAAATAGCACGTCACAAGATTTCCAACGATGTAAACGACTCGTCAAACAAAGTTACGGTTCGAAAGATATTCGTGGTCAAAATTTTGGTCAACCTAGCCCAGTTAGCAGGGATGAGTTAGAATTCGTATTGCTGACGTCTGCATCTGTACAATGTATGTGGCACACACAGAAGGTGAAAGATGCCATGCTGACATCAAAATGACATTAGCATGGTGACGTGGCAGCACTAGAGGTTGCCACGTGTCACTCGTTTTTGGCATTTTCGGGTCAATCCATGAAACAATGAAAAAGTGCCACGTGGTAGGATGATGTGGCCGCTGATATGGTAGGTGACTGTGCAATTGGTCAGCGTGGCCCAATGTATGGTTTCCACGTGGCCCAATCATGGGCTGCCACGTGGCAATGGGAAAATTCCCAATGAGGGCCCGAAAACCGAATTTCAAAAATATAAAAAAGGCGAGCCCGCCAAATCTGGCGGAGCCCCGCCAAATTTGGTGACCCAAACTATAAACTCCAACAAATCCAAACACGCTCCAAACTTGGAGAAGTTCTAAAATATATATATGTGCATTTTTATAACTATAACCCAAAAGAGGAGGCACGTGGGCTCGACCTCGGGACCTCCTCCCATACAACGCCTTAACAATAACATTTGCCACCGTTGGGCCAACGGACTATGTTGTGTAGTCCACCCCACTTTTTTCTATTAATCCGAGTCTGCCCACAGATGGAGAAGGGGGCACTTGATGGTAAGACTAGGCACATAAACTGAGACACATTACAAATAATTCAATGTAGGGAGCAGGCACGAAAACCGAGACGAGATTTCTCAAGGGCCTAGGAGTGCCAGAGTTGGATTGAGGCGTGGAGACAATCATTTTCGGGTAATTCGATGCCACGAATTCAATGGTGTTGTTTGTTTTTTGATCTGAGCAAAGATTCTACAACTTAATTCCAGAATGAGGTATACTTATGTATTTTTCCAAATTCTTTTGCTGAGTTAATAAAAAGGCCTACCCATTTGAGAGCAGGATCTGAAGACGTAGTCCACTAGGGACGAACTCCGTAATCAAGTTTTTGTGTTCAGATTTGACGCTTATGTATCTTCATTATTAATATTTTCCTTCTTTAATGGTGCACTTTAATTTATGCTCATTTAATACAATTCTTTATAAGTCACTTCGATGAAAAGATCTTGGATCAAGTTGGTATCAGAGCAGTCGTCTTTGACCTGAATTGTTGAGTGTCAATGCTTACTAGGGCCAAGAATAAACAAGGTGAAGGAACCCTTAATACTTTCAATCCCAAAAATGGTAGAAGAGGACAAGCGTGATGAACAGAATAAAAATTTCCATATGGTCTGTTATCGCATGTTAGAAATGGTCAAGTGAATGTATGCAGACAACGAGAAGAGGATGAATAATAAAGGGAAGAAGAAGGAAGCACAAGCTGATGATAATGCTTATGTAAATCAAGGGGCTGAAGGAGACCCTCCCGAGCCTCCATCTTCACCATCAAGTTATAACTCTTCTTCCTCTAAGCATTCACATCATTCTCATCATTCTAGCCATAAAGCTTCTTTTAAGAAACCATTATTAAAGCTTGATGTAAAATTTGCTTTACATATGTTTAATGGAGATGTTAATCCTGAAAATCTAGATAATTGGATCCGACAGGTTGAAGTATATTGTCATGTTCAATAGATTGATGAAGAGGAAGTTAGAGTGCAACTGGCTTCTCTTTACTTGGAAGGCACTGCTCTCGTATGGTGGGAGAACAAACTTCAGGACATAAGTAAGTGTGGTAATATTCTTTCCTCATGGTCGGAATTTAAATCAACGATAAGGAAACAATTTTATCCATTGGGTTATTTACATAAAGCAATGATGGAATGGAAAACTTTAAGAAAAAATAAAGGTGAAACTGTACAAAGTTTCACAGAAGAATTTAGGAAGAAGGCTCTTTCATTAAACATTCCTTTGGATTCTTATGAAACTTTAATGAAGTATGTTGTTGCACTTCATAGTTATATTCGTCATACTTTTCTATTTTTTAATGCCACCAGTCTTGACGAAGTTTTTGTGCAAGCCACTCACCTTGAGACCAGGGGAAAGCATGTTCAAGAAGATCCCACAAAGAAACTTTCCAATTTCCCACATAAGCCATTTAAGAAGTTTAAAAGGAAGGACAAGAAGACCGCCACTGTAAAGAGAGAAGAAGGAAAACCATCTTGCACTCATTGCAAGAAAAGTGTTCACGATGATGAACATCGTTGGAAACTACATCTAGAGAAGAGACCGAAGCAATTCGGTGGAAAGGGGAAGACAAAGACCGTTGCTACAGTGCCACAAGATCTTGGTTTCAATTCAGGAGATGAAGGAAATATCACAACGGTTGGAGTACAAGGTAAAGATTCCCTTCATGCTATTTCAAATTTCAATAATGAATCTCATGATGATGAACGAAAGAGGAATGAATTATTTCATATAAGAGTTGTATCTAAACACACTAAGATAGATACATTATTTGATTCGGGTTCCCAAGTAAACTTGATATCTGAAGCACTTGTTAAAAAGATGGGTCTTGAAACTAAACCACATCCAAAGCCTTATCCTCTTGGTTGGGTATGTGATAAAGCAGAACTTAATGTCACCAAGCAATGTAGGGTCATATTTTCTATTGCTTCAAAGTTGATTGATGAAGTGGATTTGGATGTTGTATCACTTGATATATGTGGCATAGTGATGGGGAGTCCTTATCTTTATGATAGAAAAACAGTCTTCTTTCGTCATGAGAACAAATATCAC
>JASDQU011026838.1:4606-31868 GCA_032191745.1 Picea mariana | reverse complement strand
AGCAGGAGCAAAGGCCGAGGCATTTGATACTTTGAAAATCTTCCACAGTAAAGGAAGAAAGTGTAAGCCCAACAAGGAGCACAACTACCATTGGATCACGCTGAAGGGAAGATCTGGACCGTTGAAATTTCACATCCAGGTGGCAGCAGGAGGAGCGTACGGGAGAAGAAGATCTGAGCCATCAGATCTCATGTAGATAGCCGATAGTTGTCGGATATATAGAAAGGATCACAAGGTTTAATCCTCACGCGCAGAGCAAAGAATCCGGAAAAGTCCCGAAAGGGCAGAGGCATAGGGATTTCGGATTTCGAAACTTTGGAAGTTCAGAGGTTCAGAGGACAGCGAACCGGGAGATTAGAACTCATGGGTCCTGAAGTCCCAAAGATATTTAAGCCATCCATCTGAAGAGGAAAAATGTAGTGATATCCTTTCATATTGGGGATTCAAACATCGAAAAGCAGCGTAGGGAGAGTCTTTTGACTTCGCAACTGGCAAAGTGCCAAAATTGATCAGAGCCATCCATCTGTGGGAGAACACATGGCGAAGATCGGGGGAACCACCGAGTAATTGGATACCGGGGATTCAGAATATAAGAGGATCAGTGTTGTTGGGTTTGCAGAGTCTCAAAGATCGAAAGAATCAGGATTTTCCAAGCAGAGGACATGTGGTAGCGATCAAGGTATCGGGGAAATCCCCGAAAGGGCATTTCGGCATTTTGGCTACCGGGAATGTGAGAGGTAAGAGTTCGAAACTCTTGACCCATAGAATCCTGAAAGAATCTGAGTCGTTGGATCAAGGGAGGATTTGATTTGTTGATCTTGTTCAGAGGAGGAGAACCAGAGGGTTCAGGATTTTGGTACTTCGGTATTTCGGCTACCGCTAGTACGAGAGGACAGCGAAGATTTGATGTGCTGAGAATCGCGAAATTTCGAAACGTGAATTCCTGAAGGTGGAGAAGGAGCATTTCCGGATCATGAGGGAAAGAGCCAGATTTGGCATACCAGATATCGGGATTTCAGAAATCCTAAGGACATAGGATCTGGGCTCTTAGGAAAGGAGATCCCGAAAGGATCAAGGTCGTTGATATGAGAGTGGATCATAGCCATTGATCCCGGCCAGGAGTGAAAGGACTGTATTGATATTTCGGATACTGGGAAGTCTAAGGAGCAGGGATTGGAGGAAACCTTGCATTGGGAAAGCCTGAAACACAAAAACCCAAAGTTGCTAAGGAATAGCACGGGACATGGAGGATGGGCGTAATCATCGGCATTTTGAAATTTGGAACTTTGGGAGTTTCAAGGATATGAGAACCAAGCATTTTGGCATTAGAAAACCTAAAATCGCGAAAGGAGGAGAAATCCAGGAAATAGGCATTTCGGCATTTCGTAAATCGGCTTTTTTGGAGTCTTGAAGACAGGAAGTCGGGTGCTTTACGTCAGTGAACCCCGAAGAGGACTCCGGTCATATGAGGGAAGGTCATATGGACTAAGAGTGTAGCCCAGGGGGCTAACCACGACTAAAGCCATTTTGACAAATCGATGTTTCGGAGGTTGGAAGATAGAAGAGTCAAGGACTCTTGATATCAGGACTCAGGAAGTCCCAAAACCCGAAATCACATTTCGGGAAATGATCATGGTCAGGAGATTTATCATTT
The DNA here is from genome assembly GCA_032191745.1 of Picea mariana. Classification (NCBI taxonomy): domain Eukaryota; kingdom Viridiplantae; phylum Streptophyta; class Pinopsida; order Pinales; family Pinaceae; genus Picea; species Picea mariana. The sequence goes on along the minus strand of JASDQU011026838.1, from coordinate 30,214 downwards.
GCAGATCCTATAATTCCATCGACATGAGGCCCGAGATTTTGTCTAGGGTCATAGTTTGACCTCGATGCATCGAGAAGATTTTTGTATAACATCCCAGACTGAGAATATATGAGATCTAACTACTTGGTTTTGAAAATCGCTTCCTCTTCATATGTTACACCATATGTAGAGACATCCTTTGAAATATAAGGAAATAAAGACTTAAGAAACCATTCCAACAGGAACTCTGGAGGAATGTAGGCTTTGATCAACCTCTTCTGTCTACGCCACTCTTGTATGTGATCCAAGATATGGGTGGATTTTTCCTAGCGAAGGGCTGACAAAAGTTCAATATTTGCATCATAATGAACCAACAATTAGAAGTGGTTGAGAAAGAATAAAACTGTCTAGTTAAAATTACTGTACGTCCCCCTTGATAGCTCTATGTACCATTTCACTACGACCACTGTGAGGGTGCATTGAAACAATATTAAACGAATAGAATCGTCATTAAGGGAATTTAAAAAGCACCAAATATGAAAATTAGTGACGTGATCACCAGGATCCTCACCAGTCTTTCCTCGAATTTCAGAATATCCGAAGGAAGCTTGGTGGGGACAGGGGGTCATGATAGATCATGATGCACTGGGTCATTCATTAATCTTGATAAGTATGTAAAATTAAGTGTGGCCAGAAAAGGGAGTCAGGATTGCAACATCTAAGCCCATGCCCTCATGAAAGGTTGTTGATGAGGAATCACAACCCATCCAAGGTTCTGGTATTCACCATGGCCCTGTCTGGGATTGAGAAAAACCTCTCCAAACTAATTCATAAGGGGTTGGTTGGGCACCATTCCAATAGGAATGTTATAATGAGGGTTATAAATGTTTCCCCCAGCCAGATTAGCTCCAGGTTGGGGGTTGCCCAAAGTATGAAATTGACCTCCCCCAGGTGGAAATCCAAAGGACAGAGGTGGATTCGTCATGCCAAATGTGCTGGCTGTAATCGATGTGGAGGGGATAGGTGTAAAGGACGGAACATAAGAAACAACTTGTCTCCCTGGATGACCACTCCATCCAGGGGCATTAAGACTAGGATTAGATCGAGGGTGAAAAGGAGGTTGGATTCCAACTATAGGAGTCATTTGGGAAATATTAACACCACCAAACAAGAATGGAACATGCAGAGGATCCATTCCCCCAAGTCCAATACTAATATTTGTATTTTTCGCTGGAATGGATGATGAAAATTGTGATGTGAGATTCGGCATACCATAAGAGAAAGGGATAGAGGCTGTAGGTATTGACTGAGTATTGTACCTAGGTGTACCAAAAATAGACCCAAAAGGGTTTGTCACTATAGTTTGAGTAGAAACCATAGGTTGGATAGGAGTGATGACTGGAACCTTTGGCACTACAACTGTAGTGGTCAAAGGAGTATAAGGAGTTCCATTAACTATGGTAGGTATGGGAGTCGAAGGACTCCCAATATCTTTTTGACTTGACTCAATAGTCATACTTGTATGACCACAAGTCTTTTAGGTGGAGGTGTGTGTACCACAGTTGATAACTTTATGCCTTTTAGAAGGAAAATAATCAAGATGCAGTGGTAACTTCAAAAAACAGTGATACCTACAAGGAAGCGGGTTTGGCTCCATGATGACTCAAGAATCAAGATATAAAACAAATCCGAAGGCCAACTAACAATCAAAGAGCACACCAAAATAAACAAAAAGTAAAATATGCACACAAACATGATATAGTTGCTGAAAGGGGCATATCTCACTAAAGTAGGTATGCCTCACCCAAGAGGGGCGTGAGACTCCCTTTGAAATATCGAAGGTATCAGAATCAGTTATAAGGTCCCTTGTGGGCTTAACAACATATTCGGTCAGATCCCCCCGGAGAGGTAATCCTCCATAAAGGATGTGTGTTGTCTGACCCTTATCTGACCCAACGTACCTACAAAATAACCCCTGCAAGTAACCTATGTGGCTACCTATGTCAAGAAACTAAAGCCACCACGATATAACCAATGTGCATGCAAACAGTTGTAATTCAGGTCCACCATATGGGCAGGGTAACAAATCCTGAAATCTTGAAAGCACTGCCTCTCACAGAGGTAAAGGCACTAGCAAGACCCTTAGATATGCATAGATCACCAGAAATATCTTTGATGCTAAGAAGGTATTAGAGGGATATCTCTGCAACCAACTTCATGCAACCTCGTTATTAACTCCAGTGTGAGTGAAGCCTCACGACGTCACCAATTATACAATCGATTTCACCACTCCCTTAGTCAGACACATATGTTGAGTTTAATAGCCTTGGAGAATTTTACTCACAAAATCCTATTCCAAGGCTTTGTATCTTAAGCTAGTTTGTGTACCCTAAAAAATAAAATTGTTTCTAATTAATTTTAAATTTATCACCATTTCTTTTAGTGGCTTTGTTTACTCAAAAGATGTGGTCATGAAACTGATGATGTTATGACTCAACAAGTAAAATAAATGAATATGAATATAATGCAAAGTCCTAACTTCAATTCTCAACAAATGATAAGCTTTTCAAAATGCAATTTTCAATTCAACTATGTGGTTTCAAATAAGATGCACTATTTCCATACATGTATAAATATCAATAATAAGAACCCAAAAGATCAAATGCCATAATGAAAAATGTATATTTTTTGTATTTTCAATATAAAGAAATGAAAACGCAAGGAATGAAAAAAAGTTTGATATATAAACCCTATTGTAAGCAAAAAGAGACAAACCAAGCAGGATATAAATAAGCAAACACCCAGCCCAAGATGCAAGGAAAACCAATGAAAAAGATGATGAGAAAGAAAAATCGCCCGAAAATTCAACCAGAGAAAGGTTTCCTATTACTCTGCAGGGACTCAATAGTTATTATAGAGACATAAGAAGACTAAAAAACCATCAAAACTCACCCAACAAACACCAAAGCAATCAAGCAAATAAGGATGATGTACACAACTGTCTAGACAAAAACTGCATATGTACTCGCCCTATAGAACGAGAGCTCATGTATGTATGCGTCTATCAAGGGAAAAACTGTGTATGTGTATTAAAACACTGCTAGGTTAAGGATAAGTCCAATAAACTCAAACTCCAAATGAAAATACAATGTCAAGCATTCAGAGGATAGGAAAACTCAAGCTAACAGAGAGCAATCTAAGGAGAAAAACACTTCAAACCCTGAAATAGAAGATTCAATCCGCAGTATGGTCACCAATTTTGTTATGATGAAAATCACTCTATGATATGGGGTGAAACACAATAGAAGGAAATGACTGCATAAATCAACTCTAATATAAAGTATGCTATATAAACAAACATGCTAACAAGACAAGATAAATAGCCTATCTCATCTAGACGTTCTATGAAGTCCACCGTTGAGCACTCGACTCAAAGCTATATACCTGCAACTTGTCCTCAATAACCAAGATACACAATAATATGGTGATAATATATAACATTATCACATATAATATCATAATACATCAATATTCATAATAAATATGCCCATGGAATAACAATTCAAATATCTGCAAGACATTAATTGGACAAGAAAAAAGTATTTATATTAAAATATGATCAACAAAAGTGTATGAGTGACAAACTTCCATGTTGGCACGTCTTAGAACCAAAAAACTAATTCCCTTCAAGTTGGGCCTCCACCACTTCAATCCTCCACCAAAGGCAAGCTCATATAAGAGAGACAATGAGGTTCTCCATCAAAGAGGGAAGAGCTTGGGGGATGAACAATGTGTTCATACTTTAAAGGACAAAGGGATGCAGACTCAATATGAAGTGAATAATTTATCTAGAGTAACTTTTCTCTCAAAATTTGAATTCTTCTCCTCTTCCACGGCTTGGATATGGCCCATTTATAGCCTTCAAATGGAACTAAAGGGCCGAGTTGGAATGTTTCCAGTACATGGAAGGTCAAGGATCATGGATCTCATGATGTGACATGGAAACTCGACACCATTTTTTAATTTTGGTCACAAAACCCAATGTACACGGGTTGTAATGGTGCAAGCTACGTATACACATGTTGTATAGTTGTTAGGGCGCATATATGTGGAAAAATATTATTTTTATCTCTGGGAATTGCAAAAAGGGACTTCAACTCTGCATAGGGAAATGGAAAAGGCCTTCTGATAAAGTTGCATGGGGTGAGGAAAATATTTCTATAACATCGATGTCAATTCAAATTGACTCAACTTGGGCTGAGTCAGTTCAAATTGACTTGAAAAGACATCATAAAGTTGACCCGACCATGCTATGGAATGAGAGGATGGGACACATTGGAGAAAAAGGACTTCGAGCTATGCACAACAAAGATATGGTAGAAGGTTTTCCTGAATGTAGTTTAGAAGTTGATTTCTGTGAACATTGCATATATGGAAAAAAAAAGTTGGGTGAGGTTCCCACATGGAGTGACAAGAGAAAATGGAATTCTAGAATTAGTTCATAGTGATATGTTTGTCTCGATTTTAGTGCCTTCACTTAGTGGATCCCTGTATTATGTCTCCTTCATAGATGATTTTTCCAGGAAGACAAGGATATATTTCCCAAGGAAGAAATTAGAGGTTTTCAAGAAATTCAAAGAGTTTAAAGCTCTTGTGGAAAACCAAACAGATAAGAAGATTAAGGTGTTGAGGACTGACAATGGTGATGAATTTTGTGGAAAGGAATTTGGTCAGTTCTACAAGCAGTGGGGAATAACACACCAAAATACCATACCATATACCCCACAACAAAATGGAGTTTCTGAGAGAATGAATAGAACATCGATGGACAAGGCAAGGAGCATGCTTAGTGGTGTTTGGATCACACAAGAATTCTGGGCAGAGGAAGTCAACACTGCAAGATATCTGGTGAATATGTCTCCTTTGTCAACACTATTCGACATGAATCCACATGAGGTATGGTCTAGTAAGAAGCCTTCGGTTTCACATCTCAAAGTATTTGGCTGTGATGCATTTGTGTATGTTCCCAAGGAAAAGAAGAGAAATATGGACAAGAAGGAAATCAAGTATATTTTCATTGGGTACAAAGAAGGAATGAAAGGGTATAAGATATTGGATCTCACATCAATGAGAAAAATGTACAGTTGAGATGTGGTCTTTAGAGAAGTTTGAGGTAAGTACGATCCTGAAGAAATTTTTCATATTGAGAATAATCCTAAGATAATGTGATTTGAACTAAGGAAGGAAGAAGTTGATTCAGATGAGTCGATTGAATAAGATGGAGAGGTGGAACACCCGACATCAGTCGTAAGGAGGTAAAAACGAGTAATAAAACCAGTCGAAAGGTATATTCTACTCGACTTCCATTTCACATTCGTGTTAACTTCCATCAAAAATGATCCCAAGTTGATCGGTGAGGTAGTCGACTAGGCAAATGGTAAACTTTGGAAGGATGCCATGGTCGAAGAGATGGAATCCTTGCATAAGAATGAGACATGGGACCTATTCAAGTTACCTAGTGGAATAAATATCGTTGGTATAAAAAGGGTATTCAAGAAGAAGATGAATGTCACAGGACAAGTCGAGAATTTCAAAGCTCGATTGGTAGTGAAAGGATATTCCTAAGTCAAAGGAGTCAACTTCAGTGATATTTTTTCCCTTGTTGAAAAATTAACTTCCATTAGAGTACTAATGTCTCTAGCTGCAACATTCAATATGAAAATAGAAAAGATGGATGCAAATGTTCCTACATGGGGACCTGGAAGAAGAAATCTACATGAAACAACCTGAAGGATTTGTAGTAAAGGGAAAGAAAGAGTTGGTGTGCAAACTGAAAAGATCCCTTTATGGTCTAAAGAAATCGCCAAGGATGTGGTACTAGAAGTTCGACACATACATCCTTATTTTGGGATTTGTGAGAAGCAAAATATATCACTACATATATTCCAAAGAAGAAGGTGTGTGTTTCATATATGTATCTTTCTATGTCGATGATATGTTATTGATTGGAAACAACATGAATGCAGTAAAGGAGGTGAAGAAGTAGCTATCCTCCAAGTTCGACATGTAGGATATCCGTGCAACAAATATTTTTCTGGGAATGGATATTAAGAGAGATCGAGCAGCTAGGAATCTGTGGTTGAATCATACAAAGTATATTGAAATAATTTTGAAAATTTTCAACATGCAGGATTGTAAGCCGATGAAGGTGCCAATTCCTGTGGGAGCAAGGCTAACTATTGAATAGTGTACGAAGACACATGAATAAATAGAGGACATGGCACATGTTTCCTCTACAAGTTTTATTGGTAGTCTAATGTATGCAATGCTCTGCACTCGACCAGACATTTCCCATGCAGTGGGAGTGTTGAGTGTTAAAAATTTGATATGCTCGTTTAATCATAGACAATTTCACATCAATGTCACCCAACCATAGGCATGCACATATGCCACCCTCAAGCAAAATAACCTTTTCTTAGATAGAATGATTCTGGCAAGTCCACACTCAAACTGACAGATAAAACCTAACTAGAAACACCATTGCTGCAGTAGCAACACAATACCAATAAACCATACCATTACCAAGAGAAGCGCACAAGAATAAGATACTAGAAAGACTTGCACCCTAGCTTCCACTATTGTTCCTCATAATTGCACCCTAGTTGTTGCCATGATTCCTCCTTAGACTTGCGCACTATTTTTTCAGTGAGTGAGTGTGTCTAAATGAGCTAGGCTCCTCCTTATTTATACTAGTTTTTCCAAGTGACTTTTCCAATTTGGGCCGACTTCTCTTTCTGGAGCCTTCGAATACTTTATTATTATTCTCCTTGGGATGACTTCTCTTCTAGGGTTTTCACACATCTATTTAATGGTTCTCTGACTCCTAAAATATTCTATTCTAAGTACAAAGGTTAATACCTCTCGTAGCTACCAAAACATCAACATTGAGTAGGTACATGTCGACACCTGGAAAGGATCACTAGCAACTGTCAAGAGAGTATTCAGGTATTTGTGTGGCACGAAGGACTATACTATATGCTACTAAGGAAAACATGGAGGTGAAAGTGGTAAATCAAATGTACATGGATTTATCGTCTTTGATTGGGCTAGAGATCTGGATTGACATAGGTTGACCAACGGATATGTCTTCAAGATGGTCGGTGGAGCAATAAGTTGTATGAGTAAGTGACATGCGGTCATAGCCTTGTCAAAAACAGACACTAAATACAAGGTGACCATGCATGGAAGAAAAGAAGTGGTATGGTTGTAAAGGTTGTGTTTAGAAATCGGGTTTGAGAATAGATCTATGAAGATAAATTGTGATAGTCAAAGTGAAATATTTATGGCAAAGAACCCTGCTTATCATGCTAATACTAACCACATTTATGTACAATACCATTTCATGAGAGACATGGTGGAAAGAAACAAGGTGCTGCTAGAGAAAGTAGATACGTTGGAAAACATAACAAACCAGTTGAACAATTATGTGAGTGTTGTGAAGTTCTCTTGGTGAAGAGAGGCAATGGGCATTAATTCCATGGGTCTATGAATGAAAGTTCAAGAATCTCCCAGTTTCAGTAAAGAAGAAAACAAGTGGGAGAATTTTGGGTTTTTATATTCTTTGCAGTGAAAGTCGAGGTTGATCAACTGAAATTCAAAGTTGAGGTGGATCGACAACAACTTGAAGGTCGAGGTATTCGAACAAGTAATGTATAAGTCAAATATATTGACAGCAAGTCGGTGTGGGCACGAGACGACTGACTAAATATTGAATGAAGGTCGATCGGTAGTCGATTGTAACAGAATCCCAAGATTCGCCGAATTCGTAGCCAATGATATGCATGTATCTGTAACCACTTTTGGGTGCCATTTCTTTGTGGTTTTTCCTACTATAAATCCTATAAAGAGGCATGTTATAATGTTGTAAAAGCTAATCATAAGATAGAAAATATTTAGAGAAATATTTCGATGTAGGTTGTTGGTCATGCAGATGTAAGTCAGATTGGCTACAGGGATGTTCTTGTGTAAGAAAGAGGGTATGATGTCGATTGTGTCTTAGGTGTGGACCAAGATTAGAAATTTAACCTTTTATTTAGATTGAATAAGAAAACAAGAGAGAAAAACTCTCAAGGATTGATGGTTTTCCCGGTTTGGGTTTCCAGGGTAAAATCTCTATGTATTGTGTTTGCTTTGTCATTTACGTTCTTGATTATATTCTTCTTCTCTTCTGCTATATTTAGTGTGGAAGTGTGTTTCATTTACTAGCAACTATTAATCATGAGGGTGTTACACTCCTCTGCGACCCCAATCTCTCTGCAATGCCACCCTGCATTAGTTACAAGGATCAAGTCAAGAAAATTAAACAAATACACGTAAAATCAAATTCATGAAACATAAAAATATTATCATCAATGCATTATCTCACCGTGAATATCTCAGTCCATGATGGAGATTCACTAGCAGATGGAGCACTAGGTTGTACAACCTACTCTGAGACAACCTTTATTGTGGCAGTTTCGGTCGATGGGGAAGATGCAAATGGTGGTGGGGATGGGTAGAATATAGGTGGTGCGGATGGGTTCCCTGTGTGTGAATACACTGAGGAAGTGTCCAATAAGACTGATGTTTGGGGTGGGTTGTGATTGACCCTCACATGTTGTATAATTTATTGCAACTCCCTAGGACTGGAGAAAGGTAACCCAGAAGCAACACCTAGGTGCTTAGGGAGTGAAATAGTATTATAGATAGAAAATATATCCGCAACCTGCATACATATTAATAAAATTGAACTATTAGTACCAAATAGTAAAATTCAAAAACATAAACACAAACAATATGAGAATTATACAATATTTAAATCTACACATGATACGTGTGATGCATGTGACTTGTCCATCCTAGATGGACATTCCCCAACATCGCCTAGTCCCAAATCCTATAGAAACATGAGAATATTAAAAATTTGAGAATGCAATAAAATAAAGAAATGAATATGGTGAATTTATCAAATGTGATACATACCTATGTGTGGGTTGCACCCAATGAACAACCTACCTCCACTGTTTCATTAGTGGTGGGGATAGGCATTGATGCATCCATTAGCATAGAGGGTCTACTACTCGAACATAACAAATTAAAAACAACATACATTAAAATATCGATATAAATACACAAAATACAAAATAAATATATAACAATTAAGAACATAGAGAGGGTTAAGATATTGACCTCCTCCATGAATCTATGCTTTCCACTAGGCTCTATAGTCCCATAGCATGTATTCCTGCAGCTCGAGCATATGTGAGGTTCACATGGACAAGTGTTATGTCCAATTTCCTCTCTTCATTATAATCTCATGTGCATGTTGAAGCTCCAACCCCTCTATCAATGTCATTGGTAGACACCTCCTACCGAGATAGTGCAACAAATATACTGTGTTGCACTAGGATACGAGTGAATGATGAAATGGCTAGTTTTACCTATTGCAAGCTCTCTGCAATGGGATGATGTTGGGTAGGAGAGTCAAGACTTCGCATGAGGGGACAAGAAGCTAACACGGGGTCACACCTGACATGCTCTCGGTCCTGTGTGGACCCTCGACTTACACCCTAGAAGTCACCAATGTCAAATTAGTTGACATGATTACACAAAATAAACTCAACCCATAATTGTCTCATAAAATCTCCATGTTATTCCAGGGAGGTTTATCAAAAACCATATACCACCTATCCATCCAGTTTTGAGTAATCTGGGGATGGATGCACTAGTCAATGGATATGTGTTCCATGGTCAATAGTAGTTCTTATCCATTTCTAGGACCCCTAAAAATAGACAATATTTGTTGTTTTGAAATGCCCATTTCTTTGACTTGGTTTCTATCCAAACTAGTGCTATAGTACTCATACATTCTTTCCCTATAATAAAAAATAGAGGTCAATTTCCGATCCATATTTAGGAGTGGAATGAATTGATTAATAGACCGAATATAATAAACATAGATATATGAAGAACAACACAGATATCCAATGAACAATATCTTTTATTGAATAAATGAAATAGGTTGAAACTGTAAAACTGCAGAACTGAAAACAGTTGCTCGAATGGTGGTACCTATCTCTAAGAAGAGATGTGGATGCTATGTGTATCCGTCTGATAAAAATGATTACAATGAGGCTCCAGAGGCATTTTTGATATTACTCATGAATTCCAAAACCCTAGACATCCAAAAACCTAACCCTAGGAGGTGAAATGCCAAAAGTCATGTGGGCCCCTATGGGTAAGTTGGTACCTTAACTTCCTGGGGTCGTAACGTTTGCATACGAACTCCATTTTAGGTGCAAGATAGCCCATTGGAAAGGTATTTCAGAGAACTACACATTCTGCCGTCAAACTCTGACTCAGTCTATAGATTGACTATGGCAAGCCAAAAAAACAATATTTAAGGCTCCAAAACGGCCCTAGAAGTACAACAAAATGTGATGACATGAAAACATGCAAAATAAGCCAATTGGATTAGGTGAGAGGCCACCAGTATACACCTAGAAGATGTGTAGAGATTTAGACAACCCCAGAAGTGTAGAACCCACAATTACAAAGAAGTACAGAAGAACATGTTGAACTAAAAATGGACAAGAGGAGCCAGTTGGAATAGGTGGGTGGCCACCAATATCCACCTGGATCAATCCTCCCCCGTTAGGAAAGAATGGTCTCCATTGAGTTGAGTTCCCCCATAAGGTGAGGAAACTTTTGTTGGATTTAGCCCCGAGTGAGCCACTTGCCTTGGTGTAGGAGTTGCCCTACCTTGACAACCCGATAAATCTCAATCCTCTACTGGAGAGTGCCCTTGACCTTTGTTTACACTATCTAATCAATGGATGCTTGTTCCATGAAATGAAGGTTGAGCTCTATTGGTTTCAGTTGTTCTGTGATCTTTTAGGTGTCCAATAATGGTGGAAAATATGGTCAAAGGAGGTCCACACTGGACATTGGGTGTAGGCCAAGGAAGGGTGGAGTGTTGAGCTCAATATAATTTCTACCCACAACCTTGGTGATAGTGTAAGGCCCATAGAAAAGTGGGTGAAGATTCCAATGAGGCCCTGTTAGATGCTCCTTTTGAAAATGTAACCATACTTTGTCTCCAACCTGAAACTGGTGCAGTACCCTGTGTTGATCATGGCATTGCTTGTACTTAGCATTGGATTTCTACAAAATCTTTTGGACCTGATGGAGGATGTGTTGAATCTGCTCAATGAATCTAGTGGATTTTTTAGTCTCAGAATGAACATGGGAAGATTATGTCTGTGTGGTGGAAAGAGGTCGTGCAACATCAATGGGACCCAAGGGTTTGAATCCCAATCCCACCTGAAATGGGATATGGATGGTGGAGTTATGGAGAGCCCTGTTGTAATTGTGTTGAACATAGGGGAGACTATCATCCCATGTATGTGGATGCTCAGAATTGTACATGCGTAGGATGTGCATAATCATCCAATTGAAAAACTTTGTTTGGTCATCTGTTTGGGGGTGGAAAATGGTGGATTTAGTGAGCTTGGTGTCCAATAGTGACCAGAGGCTCGACCAAAATGTGTTGAGGAACCTGTTGTCCCAGTTGAATATAATGGTCTATGGTATCCCAAAATGGACACACACTCGCTTTTAGAAGATCTTGGCAATATGTCGTTGTGATATTTTTCTTGTATGTTATGAGGATGGCCATCTTCAAAAATCGATCAATGACCAAAAATATGAAGTCATCGCCTTTCTTGGTGGATGGAAGGCCAGACATGTAATCCATTGAGATGGATTACCAAGGCTTCTCAGGAGTAGGAAGAGGGGTGTATAAGCCTTGATTCTTGATGGATATCATGGAAATGGCACATGAAGTGCAATATATGATATACTTGTTGATGTCATGTCGAAGTTTTGGCCAATAAAAATGTTTTTGAGAATGGCCATAGTTTTCTCCACGTAAAAATTTCCTATCGTTTGACTATAGTGGGCTTCTCAAATAAGATTTGCACGCTTGCTTGTACGAACATAGAGATGTCCCAAATGGCACAATAGTCCCTCTTGAATGTGAAAATCAGTAACATTCGTACCTCTACCCAAGAGATGATAGGTGGTGGCAAAGTTCAGATTGTTCTAATAAATTTGGGGCCACTCAAATGCCTCATGTCCGCAGGAATGGAGCATAGTGGTGAGTGCAGCCACGGGAGGTCAACTAAGGCAGTCAGAGACACAATTTTAGATCCATGTCTTATACTTGATGTTGATATGGAACTGCTACAAGTAGGTGGACCACTTATGATGGTGGTTGTTCTATAATTTCCCCTATGTCTATCTGAACTACAGAGGCTTATGATCAGTGTGGATGATCGTCTCCTTTCCCAGAATGTAATGTTTCCATTGACGACAGGCTTGTACAATGGAATACATTTCCTTGTCATAGGTGGGGTATTTTTGAACAATATCTGAGAGTGTCTCACTATGGTATGCCATTGGATGACTGTGTTAAGTGAGAACTGCACCTACAACATAGTCTGATGAATTTTTCTCAATCTTGAACAGTTTCTACAGATCGCACAAGGAGAGTATTGGAGCTGAGCACAAGATGCTTCAGATCATCGAATTATCATTGTTGTTCCTTCCTCCACACAAACTTTTCCCTTCCACCGCCCTTGGTCACTTGGATGAGGGCCCATGCAATATGGGAGAATCCAAACATGAACCGTCAGTAGAAGTTGGTCAGTCCCAAGAAGCTCCAAAGCTTGGTTAGTGTGGTCGGGGTTGGGCAGTCATAGATGACTTGGATCATAGCTGGATCAACATGTACCCCATTCTCATCAATAATGTAGCCCAATTATTGGACCTTATTCATGCCAAAAGATAATTTTTCCAAGTTGGCATATAGCTTGTGCTACTGTAGAGTGCTCAAAACCTGCTAAATATGTTGCATGTGCTCCTCCCAAGTTCTTCTGAAGATGAGGATGCCATCCAAATATACCACCACAAAATATTTGGTGAAGGATATCAATACATCATCCATCAACCTCACAAAAGTGGTTGGTGCATTTTTTAAGCCAAAGGGCATGACCAGCCATTCGAAGAGACCTTCTTTAGATTTGAAGGTTGTCTTCCATACATCAGTTGGTTCAATGGGAACCTGGTGGTAGTAAGACTTTAGGTCAATCTTGCTGAAGAAATTTCCCCCCTTTAGTTGATCAATAAGGTCATCAATCCTAGGAATTGGGTATTGGTTCCTGACTCTAATTTTATTTAAGGCTCTGTAATCAATGCAGAGTCGGTAAGTCCTATCCTTCTTCTGCACCAATACAATTGAGCTTTTGCAAGGGGAGGAGATGGGTCTGATGTGCCCCTTTTGAAGAAGCTCTTGGATTTGATGCCTAAATTCATCATTTTCCATCAACCAACGATGATAGACTGGTCCATTAGATAGAGGTGCACCAGGGGTTGGATCAATTGGATGCTTGACTTGGCAGTGTGTCGGTACCCCAATGGGTGAGGAGAAGATGTCTCTGTATTCTTCCACAATCTTGTCCACTTGCTTCTTCTGCAAAGAGAGGTTGTGTGTAGAGGCCACGAATGTGGCAATGAACTTATTCTTAATGTAATAATGGATCACAAAGAATATGAACTTCTCGGTCTGTGAAATGACCTTACTACATTACTTAGCAGAGATTAAAGAAATAGCGGTAGGAGGTGCTACCTCTGGTCTCCTGTACAATTGTCTACCCAAAGTAATAATAACACTACAGGGTCTAGACTCATACATAGCATGACGCTTCCACAAATATGGTTTTTCTAAAATAACATCACAAACTTCAAGGGGAGAAATATCACACAATACCTCATCTTTGAAAGGCTTAATGTCATAGGGAAGATGACATTGTTGGTTGACATGAAGATCTTTTCCTTGGCACAGCCAGCTGATGGTGTAGGGTTGTAGATGTGGTGTTGTTGGTAGGTCCAACTGCTTGATGACCTCTGCTAAAATTAGGTTCTTATGACTACCGCTATCGACAATGAAATGAAGTGGATCCCCCTTTACCCACATTTTGAGTGAAAGAGGTGTTCCCCTTCCTATTGTTCTTATGGCTTGCTTCGTCAGACTTTGGTGGTAGAGACAATGGCACTGGGTTCAACATCGATAATCCACTTCCCTCCTTTGTTATTTTATTCGAAATCAAATTTTCCTCTGACTCGGACACCTTCAGCTCGGCCACGAGTGACTTCTTGGAGCAGAATTATTTAGTGTTGTGCCAAGATATTTTATGGTACTCACACCATTTTCTCGTGTCCTTCTTCGTCTTCTCATTACCCTTCTTAAGTTGCGGCTTGGACTAGTTGTCTTGAGAGTGGCCCGCTCTTCTCTGTCCCTTTTTGTGTGGATTGGGGTCACCTTTTCCCTGCTTCAGCTGTGAGGAGTTTGTAGATCCAAACTCTCACCTCTTCTGCTTTAATTTCTTCTTGATCTTGGTAGCGTATCTATAAGTCGTACCCAATGAGGTAATGTCCAGAAACTCCATTTCTATCTGATTGTATCTATGCAAACAACCATGATAGTTGAGCACTAGATGTCACTCAGAGTCTTTGATACCCGATTTGGTGCGCAGGGTATGGAAAATATTGGTGAAATATGGTACTGTATGGATTTGTTCTTGACACAGGGTGGTCCATCTGGTGTTGTTGGTTACTTCTCTCTTTCTACCATTGTTGGGCTGACCCGGGTTCATATCTACTATGGTTTCCAACAAAACCCTCTAAACATATCGCCTCCCCTAGTAAACCAAAAGGTGACACAGTACACAGGGTGCATTGCGCAGTCTCACCCAAGATAGTTCTATTGGTGGTTGCAATGCTCATGTGCTTGCAGCCTAGGAATGAGTGGGGATATGGAATTGAACCTTGTCATCTTTATTTATTTACTATAACATCCATTTATGCTAAGTACTCTATCATTCTTATTCATGCATGTAAAACAATCAGATCTAGCTACTTCATCAAACATTAATCTAAGATCTAACCATTAACAACAAAGATATAGCAATGAACCATTCACATAACACATAAGATACCATGGTTTTCCCCTTCCTGGGCTACGTCCACAAAGATTTGGCTCTTGGGATCTTTTATTATTGTTCTTTCATACATATAAAATCACACGCATTAAAATTCTCCCTCAGTTGGATCAAGATATTTAATGAGGCAGACTAGATCACACCATGATCCTCAACCTATGATCTAACCCTCAAGATCTACCTTATTTCCTCTCCCCAGCTCAATAGATTACAAAAATAGATCGGGTTTTATAGACACTCTTGCGTTCTACCATTACAATCACACCAAACCCCTATCCAACTCTTCGAACCTTGACCTAGACCTCCTAGGTACATATTTATACTTAATTTTGTCTTATCAATCATTACATCCTCTTACCAAAACCCTAATCCTAGCATGGTTAGGTATTCTTACATGAACCCCTCACATGCTTTCCTCATCTGCATGCACATTTACCTTGCATGTGCTTCTTTTCCTGCCATTTGTCTTTTCCTTCTTTGCACTTTATTCTCCAAAATTATTCTTTTCCCCAAAATGGTCCTGCTCCCAACAGGCCCCCAACACTGACATGTGGCTCACTCGAGCCACATAGGAACTACATTCTCTATTTATAATCTCTGCTAGACTGTCTAACTTTTTTGCAAGTTCTCTTCCTTGTATTTGTACCTACACGGCCTTTTGTGTGAATGCTTCTATATTCTGCATTGTGATTTCCTCCTAGACCATGGTTGTGCATTCCTCCTCAGTATTTGCCATGTTCTTCTTCTCCTTCTCAAATTGTGCGATGAGATGCACAAATTTCTCTTGAAGAGGCTCCATATGTGCCTGTCTCTCCTGCTTTTACATCTGTGTTGCCATCAGTTCTACTTGCAGCTTCTTCATGTCTTGTGTCCCCTTGAGGAGCTCAATGATACTCAATGTTCTATGCCTCTGCTTTAGGTCCTGGATAGTTGTGCTTATTTTTCCTTCTTCCTGGTCCCACTGTTGGACCCATTTGTCTTCCTCAAGCGCTATCCAAAACTCTGTTGTTCTGTCAAATATTTCTACTGTTGTGTTAGCTTGTTTCTCCAAATCTACTAATTAGAGTGCATCTTCTTCTTTCCTCTGCTCCCTGACCTCAGGTGGAGTCATCAGAGTCAATTTTTCCTTCAATTCCTCAATCTATTGCCTATAATGGTCGATGGTTTGGGAAGTCATTCTAAGTTTCTCCTCTGTACCTAAAATCTTGGCCTACGCGTTGTCCGGAAGGTGATTGTAGACTGTTGTCACCCCCTGTTCAATTTTATCTATGCACTCTCTCTCTTCTCTGGTCTCAAAATTCACTTGTTCAATCACAAGATCCAGCGCTTCCTTTCCATCTTTCATTTCCTACATTTCTACTATGTCTTTTCTCACGCATCACGACACCTCTTGCGTGATGCTGACTTGGAGTTTGTACAACACCTTGGTAGGTATTATGGCTAATACTAGGTCGACCTATGCCAAATCTTTCAGTGGTGTATGTGCTATGGTTTAATCCATGTGCAACATGTCATTTGTTACTATGAATATTGGACTTGCCTGGGAAATAGTTTGAATTGTATCTTCCTTATGTGGAGTAGTCCTTGTTGTTGTTGTTGCTTCTCCCTCAGGGAAGGATTTTGTTCAGCTTTCAATCCTCTGCGTGGTTCTGATTTTCTTGAGGACCTGCTTTATTCCAGCCAGGTCATCTTGTATTTTCCCTCTTTGGTGCTTAGCTTCTTCAAAGTCTTATGTTGCATGGTCTTACACCTTCTCTACCATGAGGTTGACATCATCCTCTGTGATCATATACTCTGACAGTTTTTTATGCGCTTTTTCCTTCTTGCATGATCCTCCTATATGTAAAATTGGTCACTTAGGTGGCCTTGGTTCCTGTGGATTAGATGTTGAGGGGGTTCCCTGCATTTCCATAGCCCTCGCTCCTTGTTCCTTTTGTTCTAGGGAAGTTTCCTTCTGTGTTGCCTATGCATTTTTCTTTGGTGTACTCCCCTTCATCTGTTGCATCAGCTTTTGGGTGGGTTTCCCCAGCTTTGTCAACTTCTTAGGTGCAGTGGTGTCTACTTCTATGCTCTTTGATACTCCTTGGGTTAGGACGAGGACCCTCCAGTCATCATGTCAGTCCTGCATAGCCATTTATATATCATCCTCATTAACAAAGTACCTTAGTTGTAGCCACTCCTTCTCCGGGTCCCTGCACTCTTGGATCCACATGTTGTGCCTTGTTGCGCGAAAGTTGGCTATGTCACTTTACTGCACGACCACATCCAGGGTAATTTGCCAAGTGTTGGCTATCCTTTCCTATGCTTCTATGCTTGGGGTCCAATTTACTCCCCAATAACGTGTACCGTGTTGTGCAGCACCGACCTATCTGGTCATAGAAGTATGAATATGGGGTCTCCCTCCACCCCATCAGCGCAATTAGCATGAGTAGACACAAGTAGTGGAACTCTGTGTTGAGGTCCTGCGCATATTTTTAGTTCTCAAGGAATAGATTTAGCAAGTAAGGGTCCCAGTTGAGTGACATGTCATTCGCACGCTGTGCTACAACTATCATTTTATAGGCCATGAGTTTGGTGGCCATCCGTATCACGACGTCGTTGATCCTTTTAATAATAATCCAATGTGAAACCCTCTCTATCTCACATGTCCTCTTCATTTCTTTAGCCCTGGTCTTCTCTTTTGTTTTTTCGTCTAGGTACTTCACGGGGTTCTCACCCATTCACGACAATTTTGTGATTAATTCTACCAACTCTACGTCTATGAAGATGGGTTGTTCCATCCATAGGAATCCTCCATGGGGGACCGCTATCAACTTCTTGATGCATTTTTTCACCTCTTTCCCCCTTCCAAAGTGGGGAATCTCCAACAGGTTTAGGATCCCTATGTTTGTTAGGCCAACTACCCATGGCTTTGGTTGTAGAATGGGATCTCCAAAGGGTCCTATCCTTATGCTATCTAAGTAAACCTAGTGCACAAATTTGTGGAGTTTTCCTGTGTGGACCACATCATGGTATGAGTATCTTATATTCTCCAGGTATCCTAGAAGTGTTGGCATGGTTTTCACTGATTCCAGAATACGTGGGAGTACAATTGTTGTGTCAGGCTTCCTGTGTGGAGACCGCGCGATAGGTTGTTTTCCCTTCTATTTTGTTTGTTGACTTGAGGTCCTCGCCTCCATCTATCTTCTTTCCAATTCATGGTCTGGTTGGCTAGTGATATCTTCTACCAGATCCTCCTATTGTTGCACAGCACCTGCTCTGGTAGTTTTTGGTACTATCGGCTGCGTCTACGCAGTAACTAGGCCATTTTCTTGCTAGCACCCTTGTTCGTCGCAACTTCTTATGGGTTTCCTATGTTATGCATGGGATGTCCCTGCAGGCTACTAGCCGGGTCAAATTCCATGGGTGACACAGTTGGACCCTTCCTTTCTTTGACCATTGGTGTAGGGTATGCAAATTCTTTGTATGCTGAAGGAATTGTGTCCACGTTGACGAATTCCTCATGTTGTATGTTTTCATGGCCGACCATTGTTGCCTCCTGTGGTGATCGACTACTTCGGGTTTTCCTTCCTGCTTGGCTTGATGCACCCATTTTTGGTGGTGACATCATGGGTACTGGCTAGTTTCTGTCAACTAAGCCTTCATTAGTTCTCTCTGGATTGTTCACCAACTCACTTCCGCTCTGCGTGCTCTATTTCTCTACAACTTCACAATTTTACAATGAGTCTTATGTTTCTCGTGTTTCCCCTTTATATAGGAAAGTCATAAAACTTCTCAGAGAAGCTTCTCCAACTTTGATCAATGTAATGGCGCTTTATGCATACTTTTTCATTGAATTCCATAATTTCTACCAGTTGGCATGTTTTTTCCGTAACGGTCATTTTTCAAATTTCTTCTTTTTCTAACTGTTGGTCCTTTCTCCATCGTGTTGAGCTTTCCAAGTGTGTTGTATGATGTGTAGTTTTTGCGTATGGAAATTTTCATTTTGTCATGTTAAGTCCAGTTTTTTTGCGCATTGACATTTTCTTTTCGTCATGCTGCATCCATTTTTGTTTCACGCGGTCTTCTGATGTTTGGCGCGGTAACTCTTGCACACAATTAATTTTTTTTTTTTTAGTATCTACTATGGTACACTATGTACACATTTTCTTACTACGTTGTAACTTTAAAAGTACAAGGAGGTTGATTGTCCCTATACAGTTTCATTCAAATTCCATTGATCATTCCTCTCAATTATTTGCCTCCCAAATCTTTCAAATATATAGATACCCCATCTTTGACAGTCTTCACTTCATATGGTCTCAACCAATGCATTTTGAATTTCCCTAGATGTTGAAGAAATTTATTGTCATACACCAAGACTAGGTCACCCTCCTTGAAACTCTTCCTATTGATATGTCTATCATGCCAAGATTTATCTCTTTCTTTCTAAAGTTCTTGGTTAAATCCTGCTAGAATCGTATCTTCCTCCATCTCCATCAGCTGATTTATCCTTTCTTTTACTACGTCTCATTATGTCATGTTGGTAATTGGTACTATGCACAGACTGGGTTCCAGGAATTCTAATGGAACCAATGCTTCTTTTCCATACACTATCCTGAATGGTGTTTGTCTTGTCAACTTTTTGGATATAGTCCTGTATGCCCACAATATTGTTGGTATCTTCAAGTCCCAATCATCCCTGTTAACATTTCATATCTTTGTCAAGGTATTCTCTAGGATATTATTAAATGATTCCACTATTCCATTTTCTTGAGGTTGATATGGTGTACTCTTCTGATGGTAGACTTTAAATTACTCAGTCATAGCCTTGATAGTACTGTTGATAAAGTGAGTACTTTGGTCACTAATTAAAATACTTGAGCATCCAAATCTAGTGATAACTTTCTCAAACAAGAAATGTGTTGTTGTCTCTGCACTACAATCTTTTATTGGTGATGCTTCTACCCATCTTGTCAAGTATTATGTTTCAATAATGATATACCTTTCTCCTGACCTTTTTTTTGGTGGGTTAATTGGTCCCCAAAAGTCTATTTCCCATTTTTTGAGTACTTGCAAGGTTACCTGTGGTCTTAGGGGCATCTCATCCCTTCTATTAGGTTTACCAACCCTCTGACATACATCACATTGTTGGCAATAATAATCCTTGGCATATCTGTGAATGGTCGGCCACCATAGTCCCACACGTAATACCTTATGCACGGTAGTTTTTCTTGCATAATGTCCTCCAACTATTTCCTCATGTGCCTCTGCTAAAATCCTAGGTCTCTCATGTTAGTACACATCTTCTCAAAATGTTTTTTGCGCCCATCTTGTATAAGTGTCCTGTAGTCAATTGATAGTCTGCAACTCTGACTACCATATTTTTCTTCTTCACAGTGTTAAAATCTTGTGGCACAGTCCATGTACTCAAGTATTCAATGATGTCAGCAAAATATTCATCAGCTACTTGGACTGAAAATAACTACGCATCAAAGAATTTTTTCTGTAAATTTGTAGGTTCCTCTCCTTTGTTGATTCTTGACAGGTGATCAAGTCTTTCATTCAACTTCCCTAGTTTGACTATCACTTCAAAATCAAATTATTGAAACAATAGTAACCATCTTTAGATCCTCCCCCCCCCAACAATGTCTTGTTGACTATTTGAGGGTTGAATGGTCTATAAACATTTTAAAGTGTTTTCCAAGTAAATAGTGTCTAAATTTCTGAAGTGCATATACCATTGCTAAGCCTTCTCTTTCTGTAGTATTGTAATTATGCTCTGGCTCTGACATTTTTCTACTTCAAATGATATAGGATGGTCCAATTCCCATGCTCTTGGCTGAGCCAAAATAGCTCTAAGTGTTATGGCTAATGCATCCACGTGCACTTGAAATGTCTTTTCCCAGCCTGGGAATACTAGTATAGGTGCTATGACCATTTTTTCTTTTAGAGTGTCCAAACCTCGCTGACAGTCCTCATTCCACTAAAATATGATATATTTCTTGAGTAGTTTCTCCATCGATGCACTGATCTTCACATACCCTTTTATGAATTTCCTGTAGTAGCATTTGTGTCCCAATGTTACTCTCAATTGGCACACTGATTTGGGTGGTTGTAAGTTAACAATGACTGCAATCTTGGCAGGATCTACTAACAAGCCTTGTTTTCACACTACGTGTCCCAATATTATTCCAAAGGGTGTCCCAAAGATGCACTTCTTGATATTTAATGATATATGACACTGCCTACATATTTCCAACATTAGCCTTAACACTTCTACATGGTCTTTCAACAGACTGTATATTGTCCAATCATCCAGATACACTTCTAAAAATTGATGGATGAATTATTTGAAAGCAACTATGACTACCCTTGAGAATATGGTTGGTTCATTCTTCAGCCCAAAAGGCATGACTGTGTATTGGTATTATCCCCATTCTTTGGAAAAATTGGTCTTGTACCTGTCTTCTAGAGCTATCTTAATCTGATGGTAGCCCGAGAATCCATATGTGAATGAGTATGCTTCATGTCCTCCCACATTATCTAATACCTCATCTATGAAAGGGGTAGGAAAAGGGTCATGTAAGCAAGCATCATTCAATTTCCTAAGATCTACACAGATCCTTATCCCTTCTTGTTTCTTTTTCTGCACTACCATAGTTCTTATCCATTTGGACTCTTCTACCAGTTCTATGATACCGGCTTCCAACATTCTGTCAATTTCTATTTTTAATTTCTTCTTATATATTGGATTTAGTCTATACTGTCGTTCTCTCACATATCTAGCCTTAGGTTTGAGAGGTATGTTCATCTCTCCTATTTCTCCTGCTATGCATTTCATATCTGTAAAGGGGGTTGGGAACATGTCACTGTACTCACGTAGTAAATCTGTTATTATTTATATTGTTTGCTCATCCCATTCGTCTGTAATGCTGGCCATTTTGGGATTCTCCGTTGCCCCAATGTTGACTTTATTCACCTTGATCGATGCAAAAAAAAATTCTGATTCCACATATGGACATTCCACCTGTCTTTCTCCTTCAATTTCTATAATCTAGATATTATGCGGGTCATCTTCATCTAGTGCTTCTTCCTACACATGATAGCATGATAGTAGTTCTTTCATTGTTTTTCTATTTTGTTGTTGGTATTTTGTTATGAATTCCACCTCTGGTTCCTGGATGAATATTGTGCCTCTTCTCTTCTTGAGCACTAAATCCATGTTGGGTTTGTCATGTTCAAATGAGAAGGTTACCACAAAATTCTTCTACAATGCTATCCATTCTACAGTGCCTCTGCGCAGTTCCCAGTCTACATCCCAGTTTTCTGGAATTCCTTCTAGTGTATGAATAAAGTGATGAGGTCATTCTTCTTGTGGTGTCATCATCCATAGTGTTATACACTTATCCAAATTTTCTATTGGTGACCCATGTCCATCATATCTCTGCATCACTCTACTCTTATGCTCTGTGCCGAATCTAATGCGCAGTAGTCGTTTCCATTGATACCAGTCCTTAACTGTTTATTTGTGTGCACCCCACCATCTTGTAGGTCTTTCCTTGAGTGCTATTTCCAGGGATAATAGCCTCTTATTTTATAACACCTCATCTTCATATCTTTTTATAAATTCTTCTAATTCATTGATTCCATGGAAACTGGGAGGTTCTCTTATTTCTATAGCCACCCATATTACTGTGTGGTCTATTCTTGTGCACCTTATTGTGTATACTTCATGTAATCTCTGCTACCAATTATCCAACCCTATTCCTGAGTCTGAAGAACATGATGTGATACTTCTCCAACTGAGTACCCCAACTTCATTTGGTTTTACATAATATTATGTGCACACGATGGTTCTATACAACTGGTTTATCTCTTCTAAATCTAGACAAGTTGGTTCTACAAACCTTTCTCCTTCTGAAGGGTCTAATGGTGCAACAACTATGTATTCTCCTCACTTGAATTCCATATTTATTGTCTTTAAATTGATTATGACCTGGCTATCAAATTCCCAATCCAGTCCAAGCAATGTTGGATAAGGTGTTGTACCATCTACTATTTTTATGACTTCAAAGTCTTCCTTTGTGCGCACTCCATCCAAGTCGACTGTGACTCCTTTAAGCCTTCCAATTGGCAAGAATCTGTGTTGGTTTTCTAGATTCAGTTGAACAAGTGAATATACTAATGTGGGCTCTCCCATACATTGTCATGTCTTCTTGGGTAACACATTTACTTCAGAGCCTAAATCTAGTATAATTGTTGAAATATTGTAACTGCAAAGAGTATTCTATTTATTATCGAGTCATTATTCATTAGATCAATCCCCTTTTGTGAATTTATCATGTCAATCATTGTAATTGACAAAATCCCATTTTGCAGATTGATCAAACCCTAATTGTATTATGCAAATTAATAAGTCGGCCCCGAGGCCTAATTAAAGTGGTTTTAACCACTAAGAAGACAAGTCATCCATGCCCAGTGAAGAGACACCTTTTCAGTGCCTGGCAGTTAGTATAAATAAAGGAAGTTAGTGCCTCATTATGTCACTCACTCATTCATTCATAAAGTGTGCAAGTTTAGTAGTTGAAGTTGGGAGAAGAAGGAAGAGAGATGTGCATTTCTCAGTGTTGGATATTCTCTAGTGTTTTGGTTTATTGTCTTGGCATTGTATTGGCTATCTATATTAAGGAAGTTTTTGTTGGGTTTTCTCCCCCATGAGGGTTTCCCAGAATAAATTTTGTGTATCTTTTGATCTTTTTTCTCTCAATGATCCTACCTATTCTATTTTTATCTAATATTTTGAAAATAAACCTAATAATAGTTCAAAAATTAACATGGTATTAGAACTAAGTTGAAGAGATCACCTTTCACTGGATAAGAAAAAACGTCATTGTTGTCGTACAAGAAAATTAGGGTTTTCTATCGAAGAGGAATGTCAGCCTAAAACTCATAAAGGAAGTGCACCTTAGCCTAACGAACTCTTTGGCATCCTCAATGCACTTTTTCAGTGGACAGAACTCCTAGAAAGTGAAACCCTAGTTTTCACTCGTACCAGGAAACCAAAACCAGTACCAGAAGTACCAATCCAAAATTCCACTGGCCCAATTTGAAGGGAAAAATTTTGGATTTTTTGAAATTTTACTGCACCAGGCTACTCGCCTCATCCAAGCGCACCTCATGGTAAGCTTATAATTAAATTCTAAGGATTTTCAATTTATGATCATTTTCCTAGCTCCATGTCAAGATGTCTGCAAGAACTAAGTTCGTTAACAAGCTAGAAGGTGTGGAAAACTTTCATTCCTAGAAGTATATGATTGTTCTCATTCTTTAAGAGAATGACCTAGAAATATTCATTAAAGAATATGTACCAAAACCTACTGATGTTGCAGCTAAAGCAAAACACCAAAAGGACACGGTTAGGGCCAAAAGAATCATTGCAGACTTTATTAAAGATCACTTGATTCCTCAAGTGGATTCAAATAAAACTCCAAAAGAAATGTTTTATGCCCTAACCAAAATGTATGAAGGAAAGAACATCAACCCGAAGATGAATCTAAGAACTCAACTCAAAAGTACAAGGATGCAGAAAGGAGAAATAGTTCAGGAGTACTTCTCTAGAATATCACAATTCAAGGAAAATCTATATGCAATTGGTGATACTCTATATGAATATGAACTCATAATGATAGCCCTTAATGGTCTCACAAGACCTTGGGATGCGTTCATCCAAACAATTTGTGCCAGAAAGGAGAATCTACATTTTGACAGTCTTTGGGAAGAATGTGTTCAAGAAGAAGCAAGAGTAGCTAACCGAGAAGCAGTACTATAAGGAGATGAATATCAAGCCCTACCTTCTCATACTAAAGGAGGAAGTAAGAGGTCTCACTTATAGAAAGAAACTCATCAACATAAGGAGTCTCACTCCCCAAACAAATTCATCCATAAATAATCTCACCCTCCAAGGAGATTCCAAAAGTTTCAAAAAGGTCAAAGAAGAGAAAACGATTTATCATCCTACCAATGTTACCATTGTGACAATATGGGACATATTTCTAATAATTTTCCAGCTATAAGAGAAACATAAGGCACCATGCCCATACAGTTGAATATGAAGAGCCACCCACAAAAATGATAAAATAATAGATTTAATACTATGTCTTAATCTATTCCCTCTCATGATTAGTGTCACCTGGTGAGGAAACTTGGCTCATAGATAATTGTGCTTTCAAGCACATGATAGGTCAAAGAGACATTCTCTCTAGCCTTACAGAAAAGAAATTTCTCCAGAAAGTTACACTTGGAGATGATTACCAGTACCGTATCTGTTGATTAAGGTTGGTTGTCATTGATGTCAATCCTTGAAGAAAGCCCCACAGCACAAAGGTTTGGCTAATGGACCCAATATTGTTTTATGTAAATATGACTCATTATTTTCTTTTCATGGTTGATAAGAAGTAAATATGGATGAACTCCAAAGTGGTCCCCTTATGGTGAAATCCCTCACGGGAAGACGCTTTGCGGAGTAAGAGAACCCATGCTTAATTGTGGA
>JASDQU011026837.1:7105-17894 GCA_032191745.1 Picea mariana | reverse complement strand
TGCTACATGAGTATCAGAACTTGTTTCCAGCCAAGTTCACTGATATAAAGGGTATTAAAGGGCCTATTGGGGAGATGAGGATCCCTTTAAAACCAGATGCCAGGCCAGTCAAACGTAGACCTTACAGATTGAACCCTAGATATAAGGAGAAATTGAAAATTGAGCTCGACAGAATATTGGAAGTAGGAATCATAGAACCTGTTGAAGAGTCAGAATGGATTATCCCTATGGTGGTACAAGACAAAAATACAAGAGAGATCAGGATATGCGTAGATATTAGGAAGCTGAATGATTCCTATTTGCATGAGACATTCCCTACACCATTTATTGACGAAGTGTTAGACAATGTAGGAGGATAGGAGGTATATTCTTTTACAGATGGATTTTTAGGATACCATCAGATCCAGATTGCCAAGGAAGATCGCCAAAAGATGACATTTGCAATAGAATGGGGATCCTACTAGTATACAGTGATTCCATTTGGCTTGAAGAATGCACCATCCATCTTTTCCAGGGTCGTGGTCGAAGCGTTTAAGGAGTTTTTACATAAATTTTTGAAGGCATATTTTGATGATTGGACTGTTTTTAACATTTTGCAGAATCACATTGAATGTTTAAGACTAATGTTGGATAAGTGCAGGAAGAGTCAGATAGCCTTAAACCTGAAGAAGTGCATCATCTTTTCACCCTTCGGAGTGTTTCTAGGTCATATTCAGTGTAAGCAGGGTTGCTGGTAGATCCATCCAAGATTGCCATTATAGTCGATCTACCCTCTCCTACTTCAGTCAAATAGCTACGCACTATGCTGGGACACACTGGATACTACATGAAGTTCATTAAGGGATATGCACAAATTAAAACACCCATGGAGAATATTTTGAAGAAAGACTGTCAGTTTCATTGGACATAAGAATGCCAATAGAGTTTCAACACACTGAAACAAAAAATGGTTGCTGCGCCTATTCTAGTTTTCCCATATTGGAGTAAGGAGTTTCATGTGCATTTCAATGCATCTTCCATTGCATTAGGAGCTATGTTATCACAACCAGGAGCTGGATACATTGACCACCCGTTAGCCTTTTCTAGAAGAAAGCTATCAACAACTAAGATTAATTACACCACCACTGAGAGAGAAGGGTTAGCCATGGTGTATGTGCTACAAGAATTTTCACCACTACTTGTTGGGGGACACTTCAAAATGTTTACTGATCACTTCGTGTTGAAATACTTAGTCAACAAGCCAGTGTTAGGGGGGAGAATATGCATATGGATTCTACTATTTTAGGAATATGATTTTGAGATAGTGGTTAAGCTAGGAAGAATGAACAAAGGTCTTGACCACTTGTCAAGGTTGGAACATGGAGAAGAGCCTACTAGCTTGGAGGATACACTGTCAGATGCACAGTTGTTGGCCATTAGAAAAATCAATGATCACTTCACAGAGATAGTCCAGTTCCTGTCAACATGAATGGAACCTAGTGACTATACAATTATTCAAAAGAAACAATTGGTAGTACATGCTACATATTTTTCACTTATAGATGGACAAGTATACAAGATGGGACCCAACGAGATATTGAGAAGGTGTGTTATGGAAGCAGAGATATCATTGATCCTTGCAAAAGAAAATGAAGGCATCGCAGGAGGACACTATGCAAGGAAAGAAACACTGAAAAAGATTCTTAGGGTTGGCCTTTGGTGGCCTACTCTACACAGAGATGCTAAGGATTATTACAGAGCTTGCGATGCATGTCAAAGAGTTGGGAAACCATGCAGAAGAGATGAAATTCCTTTAGAACCACAACTGAATGTACAAGCATTTGAGAAACGGTCCATTGACTTCGTGGGACCTATAAACCCACTAGGGAAGCACACAGGAGCTAGATACATAATCACTGCGACCGCGTATTTGACCAGATGGGCAGAAGCAAGAGTAGTTAAGGACTATAGTGTAACTACAGTTTCACGCTTCATATTTGATGATATCATAACCAAGTTTGGATGCCTGAGTATCCTTATGAGCGATCAAGGCACACATTTCATCAATAAGACCATTGAAGCCTTGACTCAGGAATTTGAAGTTCACCATCATAAGAGCACACTCTATCATTCACAAGAAAATGGGACAATTGAAGCATTCAATAAAATCTTGGAGACACACTGACAAAGATATGCAGTGTGAACAAGGATGACTGGGATTTGAGAGTACCAATAGTACTATGGGCCTATAGAACCACTTGCAAGAAGCTAACAATGCAGGCCTCTTTTAAGTTGGTTTATGGTCTAGAATCCATTGTCCCAATGGAATATTTGGTACCAAGCCTAGGAATCGTTTCCTTTATAGGTATGGATGACAATGGCATTGTTCAAGAGAGGCTCATGCAGTTGGTCAAACTAGAAGAAGACAGATTTATTGCAGGATTCCATCAACAAGTATAGAAGGACAGAGAGAAGGCCTACCATGACAGACACATAAAAAAGAAGGCATTTAAGAAAGGTGATTTGGTATTGGCATATGACAGTAAGTTCATGAAGCATCCAGGAAATTTCAAAACACATTGGCTTGGTCCATATGATATTGCCTATGTTACAAAAGGAGAAGCTGTGCAATTGAAGAATTTGAATGGAGAATGGAAGGAGGGAAAAGGGTCTAGGTACCAGGTGTAGTTGAAAATGGGTACCAAACCCATAAAAGACAGTCTCCACAAGGAAGGAAGGGAAGACTAAAGTTGGAAGCACAGGTTTCCCTGCATAGTCTGAAGTCAAAGCACAACGAAAGGATCAGATCTGAAGTGCCTTGGGACAAGTCACAGGTGAGTGTTGGTGGACTGTTGGCCCTTGGATATGGAAGTAAGCGAAGACTAAGGAAGAAAAGAAAAAAAATGAACTGCACGGAAGACATAGTGACTAATATTGGGTTGAAGTGAGAAGAAGAGAAGAAAAGGCAGTGTGAAGCAAGAGAAAGAACGTTGTTGGGCAAGGAGATCGATGATGATAGATCAACAAGGAAGACAGATCGTGGAAAACTCAACAAGAGGAAAAAGCCACTGTTGGATTCTTTGGAGCACCGCGAGAGAAGGAAGGAAAGACAAGATGGTGAAGCCCTAAAAATGTGGGTCAAGTTGACCTAGGGTTTTTGTATCTACGGTTTTGACACTTAGGTTTTAACCTAAGGGTGTATGAGAACTATTGTAATATATAAATAAGAACCTATATGAGGGAAGAGCGTTGGTTCTAATTTTTTTTATTGGCATGAGTGAGTACTATTGTCTGAGAAGGAAGTGCTGAGTGCGAGAGACTTTTGGTATTGTAAGATCTTCAACTGGGTGCAAAGATCAACCCTGCAGCTAGGTGCGCAAGGAGGGGGAGAGATAGAGAGGAGAAGAGAGAAAATATGCTAGCTGAGAGCGCAGACAAGAACTGTATGCTTCATCTTAATATATTATAAAGAACAGTTCTATGGATGTATCCCTAGAGAGAGGGTGAACCATGTATATCTTGTGTTGTGTGTAATTTATGTTGTGTTCTTTGTCATTTGATATGTCGCTATTTTGATATTGAGTAGATCTGAAGTATAACCTGCACAGTAGGTTTAAGGAAGATAAAGAATAATAGGTGTCTATGCATTGTTGATGTGAATTCATTCTGCATTCCCTCTGGTTGTAGACACCTGTGTCCTGCAACCCCCTATATCTACTTCGGGTGAGACTGCATCTTCTTTGTAGGTGTTGCTGAAAGGGCCAGTAGTTAGGGCTTGTTGGTGCGCTCTTGGAGTTGAACCATGGGTCTGCCCCTGTGCCAACATATCTATTCTTCACCCATCATAGAGTCATAGAATGTCAAAGAAGATGCAGGTACAAATCAAGAATAAATATTTTCATCATGTCAAACAGATCTATAATATGAAGGGTACATGATCAACATAAGTATGTTGTTTTTCTTTAATTGTGAAAAATGTAGACATTTTGAAATGGAATGCCATGAAGGAAATGAGACAAAAAAAATAATTGAAATAGAAGACAGTTGTGAAGCAGAACTGATAAGTGCTTTAGATGAACTAAGAAAAGAAAGACAAGAAAACAAGTCACTCAATAAATAATTGATGAAACAAAAGGAAATTGTTCACATTTTTTAGGAAGCCCAACAGGTCATCGAGAACTTAAGAACTCAACTAGAAGAAGCTAGAAAGATCAAAGAAAATATTGAATATCAAAAGAAGCATTTGGAAACCAACATAGCAACACAAAAGGAAGAAGAATAAATGAGAGAGAAGATATTGACATATCATCTTAAGGAAATAAATAATGATCTAAACTAGCTTGAGGTAGCGTTTGGTCAAGAAGAGAAAGGACTTGAAGAAAAAATAATTGCATTAAAAATCCATCTTGAAGAAGTGAAGAGAATAGAAGAAGTCATGAAGTCTCAGATAATGAAGAAAGAAGAAGAGGTTGCGAATCTTGAAGTAGAAGTTGTCACATTGAGAAGTAAATTCGTCAAGCTCAAAAAGAACATTGAAGAGACAGAAAGATCAGCATTAATTGTAGAGAATGAAGAGAATCACTCTAAGTTGTTGGAAAAGAAGAATGAAGAAAAGAGAAAGAGTTATGCAGAATTACTCAAAGGAAGGAATCATGGTCAACAAGAATCTAAGAAAACTAATAAAGATACATATTCAAGAAGACCATCCATGTTCAAGCCACAAAGAAGCTTCAATCATGATCATGATCAGTCAAGGTAGGAATTTAGAAGTAATACACCAAAAATAATATCATTCACTCCCAGGTATGTACATTTATTTTATGGTCATTGTTTTTATTGTACCAACTTTGGACATAAGGTTGCATATTGCAGGGATTAGAAAATAAATGTTCAAGAAAGAAATGCTTATGTGGCCCCACGTAACATTGAATGTTACAAATGTCATAAATATGGACACATAAATCGTGATTGTATAAGTGTGATCGATACTTCCATGAAAGAGAACACTGATATCAGATATAAGAAATTATGGATAAGAAAACATGAAGAACATGTGAACAAAGACTAGGTCCCAAGGATCACAAGATTGGAAATAAAATGAGATGAACACAAATCTACAAAGAAAAAAAAATATGTCAGATACATAAAGGTTTGGAAAAGAAATGAAAGAAAAGGACATGTAAGTAAGGAACAGGTTCAATATATTGTAACTTTTGGTATTCTAGTGAAAGATGAATCTACAAACAGAAAGAAAGAAGTCAGAGTTCAGATAGATGATGAATCTACCGATGAAGATGATGATGACTCCGCATCAGAGAAATAATTGTTTTGAGCCATATGGATTAGAGACTCGAAGGTAATATGAATATTAGACAGGGGGAGTCTATGTGGTATCTTAGACATACCAGAGAACCATCCTTCGAGAAGATTTTAAAGTTTGAGTAGACAAATTCAGAGCAGTCAGTTAGCAGAAGTACAGTATGATAAATTGATCAATTGCAACAGTGAAGACATCATGATAGTACATTGACATATGAGTCAACAATATCGACAATTGTGCAGTAGAGTCTTGGATAGTATGGAAATAAATGGATTCATAAGAACACTTAGCAGGTTTGGAAATATATATTACAGTGGAGGAGAGAATGGATTCATAGATTGGCTCATAGAGTGGTTCAAAGACAAAGGAAAAATATCATAATGGATGATAATTACACAAAAATATTTGAATTCTTATTCTTGAATGATTTTTATATATGTTAGTTGATTACACAGGAAGCAATCGTTGGACAAAGTGTCATTGAAATATTGTCATTGATGTCAACAATCGATGTCTTTGATGTGATGATAAGTTGGTATGACGAATTGTCATTGATATCAACAGTATAACAATTAGCATATAATGATTGATGTCAAACAGTTGGACAAGATGCAAAGATCAAATATCAGAAGAGATGGCGTGATGCAACTCAGCAGGGATAAATTACAGAGAGAGAGAGGAGAATTAAACGACTCACTAGTTCCAATCCTGCAATTGGTCTAGATCTTCAGATCTCATAAACTCAAATATAGATGAATGTGGTTGATCCAAAAAATGATCAGATTAAGTCAGATTAAGTCGTGACCATCGAATATGCAAGTGCCAGATCAACGACAGGGATAAATTGTAGAGCTTGGGTGATGAATTAAACCACTCGCAAGTTGTTGTTCCTCAATCCACATTGATTATCGATGGTCACTCGACAATAGATGTACAGTTGGAATCAGATCCACTATCAACGAGCATTTTCCATAGCGTAACTCGACGATAGTCATAAAAGTCATGCTAGTTGAGGACCCCTCATCCATCCTTGATCGTTGATCTTCTTCGATAGTCTTCATGACTGATGGATCACTTTAAAGAGGAAGGATAAGATAATAAAAGAAGAATGCAGCAGAGCATTGACTCTACAAAGTTCGAAGCGTGAAGTTGTGAAGCACTCAGCCATTGATCCCCAGGACATAGCCCAAGGTCATATGTGAGACAGGCCTAAGAAGAGGAGCTACTGACCATTGCCTGGAATTCGTCGATTTAGATATCAGAAGATTGGCCGCAACATACAGGGAAAACACCCGAATCCTGCATCTATGAAGAACCCTTTGGATAGGTGTCTGATCACAGTCAGAGGTCATATGAAGACTTACAAAGACTGAAAGATGTGAAGCACGAAATTGAGATATCAAATTACTCGAAGTCCCGAAATCTGATATTCTGAAGTCACTCTCAACCGTCGATCTGAGATACATTTTGGATAGTATTCTGACCGTTAGATGAAGGAGATGAATATGTGTCACATCGGGAGATCTATGTCAGAAAGAACATGTGACAGACCACATCAACAAGGACACATGGCACAGTCAGAAAATGACAAGTGCCAAGATGAAATCGACAGATCATGTATGTGTAAATCACCAATCTGAGTGATACGTGGTAGCCACTCAGTCCATGCCATGTCAACAAGTGACACTAGCAAGTTATGTCACTCTAGGAGTTTTACTTTGGGAGTTTCACCACCATCAAATGACCAAATTCCTGAAGTGGACATGAGTTGTCCGATCTAAAGATCACTTTGGGTGCATTCTCAACCGTTGAGCAAAATACAATGGAAGGATAGTGTAAGTAGAATAGATTAAGTGCCGAAGAAAATGGTGGCCATCCATGTCAATGCTTGATTAAGTCCTAACCGTTGAATTAATCAGTGAAAGTTTAAGTGTAAGGATCAAACCTGACCATTGATCTGGTTCTGCGAAATAAATGTGAAACATCCAATTTGTTCGGTGAAATCGGATTCTGAAGATTTGAAAGGCGAAGTCCTGAAGTCCCAACTATCGTCCATCTCATCAGGAGATTAAAACGTGACCACTTATTCTGATATGCGTACAAGCGCTCGTTTGGCCTAGCATCTAGTCACTGTCGTTGGTCATATGGAATAAGATATATAAAGGCAAAAGATAAAGAATCAATAAAGTTGATAATCTCATGGTTTTTCATTATCAGTCACATGTAATGGTTTGAAGGAAGCGCCTCTGATGATATTAGTTTTTGAAATAATTGCAGATATTTGATATCAAGTTAGAAGATGAAATTGATCCATATCTATGGTCAATTTATGAAATGCCTCCATGGTAAGAATGATAAAACTGTGATTATGGTTAAGTTAAACGAAGAGGTGTGATGGTTCAAAACAAAGGGACACAGTGTATCTCGCTCACATTGTTTTGAA
Organism: Picea mariana; assembly: GCA_032191745.1. NCBI lineage: Eukaryota > Viridiplantae > Streptophyta > Pinopsida > Pinales > Pinaceae > Picea > Picea mariana. Next base: position 10,152 of record JASDQU011026837.1, on the reverse strand, counting down.
KATTATATAAATGAGTAAGAGTGTTGAGAAGAAGGTATCTTTGCAGTTTGAATCAAAAGATATATTAAATCACAKAAGAAGAGAGAGATGCAGTRAAKACTCGATACAAAAGTTTCTCCAGATTCATAAAATAAGGGTGGTTGGGTGGCGCAAGTGCAAGTTTGTGCCTCCAGAGGGAGTGGTCATTCCTTGTCAGTTGTAGCTATCTAAACAGGGGTTYGTATCCTCCTACYAGTTGGTGTTGTTGAACAAAGGGTGTGGATGCATCTTGATTAGTTGGTATTGATCGAAAASGAAGAATATCTTYCTTCTATGTAACATGTAAAACAAAATTTTGCAGTTAATAGAAAAGAGTTTGTGGATTTCCCATTTGGGTTCCACGATAAAATATTGTGTCAAATTTTTTTTTGCATTAAAAAAAGAAAAATTGATATAATAATTGTGTCACTGATTCACCCCCCCCCTCCCCCTCTCAGTGATAGGATCTAATCCTTCAATTGGTATCAGAGTGTGTCTCTTCACAAAAGGTTTAAATCACTTGAAGAGGAATACACATTATAATGGATCAACATTTGAAGATGTCATAAAAAATCCCCCTATTTAATGGTGAAGACTATGTCTTCTGGAGTGTTAGAATGAAAATCTATCTGATGTCCATTGAGCTGGAAGTATGGACATTAGTGAAAAAKGGATATGTTGTTCCAAAAGCCACTCCCATAGAAKAAGAAGACAAGAAATGTTTTTGGGAACATGCAAAGCCTTTAAACACACTACAAGCTGGATGGAGTACGAAAATCCTTGCTAAGGTGCTAAACTGTAATAATGCAAAACAACTCTGGGATAAATTGGAAACCATATATGCARGAGATTCYAACGTAAAGAGGGMMAAACTMCAGACTCTCAGAGTACAATATGAAGTTCTGAAAATGAAGGATGAAGAAAAWATCTCAGAATACTTCGAAAGAGTTGATAATATTGTTAATGCAATCAGAGGATTGRGAGTATAAGTGCCAAACAATGAGCTAGTTGAAAAAGTACTAACAACACTACCTATTCTATACAATCTTAAAGTGTTCTCTCTTGAAGATCAGGAAAATCTAGATAAACTCACCATGGATGAATTGTATGGAATCCTCATGGCCTATGASTTAATATTAGGTCATGAGAACCTCCCACAAGGAGAGGCAACCTTCAAGGTGCTCAATAAAACAAAAGGTCAGAAGCAAAAACCTCAATCCATCCATCATGAATAATCTTATGTGGAAGAAGCCAATTTTATAAATAAACTTCAGAAAAAGGTAGGGAAGTACAAAGGCAAGCTCCCTTTAAATGATTTAACTATGGCAAGGTTGGCCACTTTGCATCCAAGTGTCACTATCCCAAGGAGGACCTTGAGGATGAAGGAAAGAAAACTAAACAATACAAGAAGAAGGAAAAACCCAACTACAAGAAAACAATTTACAAAAGAAAAAATAATTTCTACTCAAAAGAAGAAAACAATAGTTCATCAGAGTCCAGTGACAGTGATGAATCTGATGATGATGAAGTCCTTTTTCTAGGTATCGAAGAGTCTAAGAATATAGAAGAAATTAAACATGAGAAAGATTCAGAAGATGAAGAAGAAGTTAATATGGAAGAAGAACTTCTCAGTGCCTTGGATGAGTTAAGAAAATATAAAACCAGATATAGACAATTGAAAATTTTTGTAGTTGAACAAAAGGAAAAAGATGAACAGAAAGAAAAGGAGATGAAGAAACTCATGAGCAACCTGAAAAACCAAATCCTAGAAGAAAATAGGATCAAATAAAGTCTTGAAAAGTCTCTTAAAGAAAAACAAATAACTTGCGAAAGAATGAAGGAAAAAATAGTTCACTTGAGAAAAGAACTTGATGCAAAGCTCATTCAAACAAAATATGAAAATAGCTCTAAAATATTAGATAAGATTATTGCCACACAAAAGGATTCAGGTAATAAAAATGGAATAGGCTATTCTCAAGAAGAAATCCAAGTTAATTAAAACTCTTTTGCAGATACTCTCCTCGGTACATTCAAGAAGAAAAATGAAGAGAAGACAAGAAATGATCAGAACTCAAGAGGACCACTCCCACCATCAAGAAGGAAGATAAGACAATACTAAAGAAGTTCGATCAAAACATGTATCCTCGCATTTTCTTTGGTTATTTCTTTGCATGCTCTAATTTTAGACACAAAGCTATGAATTGTAGAGCATATAGAAGGAAAAATTTGAGGGTTAAGAACTATAACCGTAAATATAACCAAGTAGTAAATCAAGTCAAAAGAAAAAACTATAACTTCTTTGCACCTCTACAAGAAGTGGACCTAGAATTCTTCAGATGCCATAACTATGGACATAAGGCCAATAATTGAAAATTAATGGAAGTCTTAGAACAACCAAGATTCATTAGAGAGAAAAATAAGCTTTGGAAAGAAGAAACACCAAATAAGGAATGTCTTATTGCCTTAAAAGCCCAAGATAAAGAATATCTTCGGTATGTTGACAGTGGGTGCTCAAAAAATATGACAAGAAACAAAGAAAATTTTTTGAACTTAAAGAAACAAAAAGGTAAAGTTACATTTGGTGACAATGCTTCAGATAACATACTTCAGAAAGACACTGTGAGTTTGGGAAAATACAAAGACAAGAATGTGTTGCTTGTTGAAAAACTGAAACCTATCCTATCAAGTGTCATCCAAACCTGTGATCAGGGGCACTTTTGCATCTTTGATTCCCAGAAATGTGAGATTAGGAGAGAAGAAACAGGAAAACTGGTTGGTACTGCTCCTAGAGCTCCCAAAAATGTGTGTATACTAGATGCAAAATTGAATGAGGAATGCCATATGAATCTAGTATATGAAAGTTGGCTATGGGATAGAAGGTTGGGGCATATTAACTTTGACAATCTAGTGAAAGTCAACAATCTTGGTGCAGTAAGAAACTTTCCAAAGATCATAAAGCCATCAAATACTATGTGTCGACATTATCAACTAGGGAAGCAAACTAAAATAAGTTTCAAAGCAAAAGAGTA
>JASDQU011026836.1:0-31888 GCA_032191745.1 Picea mariana | reverse complement strand
GTTCCCCCCTCGAAGAGGCTTATTATCTGATATTATCTCTTTTTCAAGGCGTTGAGTACTTTTCCTGAGGTTTTTATATGCTATATTGATGTTTGGTTCTTAACAGGTGTGGCTTTCCCAGATTATAGATTGCGATCATATCAATGGCTTGCATGTATTCGACATACCAAATTTGTGTGAGGATTAGTGGTTAAGAAGAAGCCCTGAAGTTGCAGATAAAGTGCCACACTTCCTTCCCCATTGAATGATAAATATCTACTTCAGGAATCCAGGCTTCGGGAGTTTCAAGATATCTAGTATCGGTTTCATCCAGAGTGATTTCTCCCATAGTCCACTGATCGTTGTCGTGTTTCCATCCAAATCAATGATCTTCATTCAATTCAAAGCTTCAACATTCACTTTAGGTCACCACATCACTTCAGGCCCATATTTATGCTTGCTCTACATGCAGACCCCTCTTGGGCTCCGCATTCCAAGGTACGTGGCAGCCATCAATGCATACATGTGGCACCCTTATCAATAATGACATGTGGCATCCATCTAGCACTAACACGTGGTACTCATTTCAAGCATGTTCGGACATGTCTTTATCCTATTTTCAAGTTACACATGTCACCCCTCCATCCACGACACGTCAACATAGTGACGTCAGGCCTCCATGCAATATTCTCCTCCGGGAGGTGTTCTCGTTCAGTGCCAAAATTAGTGCCATCTCTAAGCGGGGTTAGGAGAATCCTAGCATTGGCGAGTAAATAAACTTTAGTGGTAATGCAAATTAGCAGAGGTGCCCAGATAGCGGACTGGGGCCAGATCAGCGACTACGCTCCATTACCGAGACGCAACATGCTTGAAAGATAATTCTTGAGAGGCCTCGTAATTGAAGCTGTGGTATAACGTAAGAGTTAAATGGAAGTTAGTGGTGAATTGCAAGACCAAAAGAGGTTTGGTTCCAAACCGCCTTTAACAACCCCACAATCATGTGCTTATAAAGCGTAAAATCCGAGAGAAACATGTGGCAACCCCCTAGGCATTAAGCCTCATCCAAATCTTGACGTAGGATTAGTTAATGAAAAAGGAGTGGTGTTTGAAACCTCGAATCACTCCATAAATAGAAGGCATGGAGGATCTGGTCGTGGAGACAGATTTTCCAGCCCGAGGTACCTATGGAAAGATTTTTTCCTGCATGGCCATGTAGATCTGAGCTCGCGTCTGACAGGAGGATGCATGCATAGTTTGACAGAATGAGACGCAAACATAAAGGTTTGAATGGGATGGCCAGATCACACTGTCGGTAGTGGTGGACTGATATGATTATAAGTAGATCAACTCAAGATTTTGTTAAGGTTGTCAACTGGTTGAGCAGAGCTCCCTATTTTTGTAATATTTTGATACCAGAACTGTTTTCTGGTTATGTATCAAACTTGAGACTTTTGCATTAATATAAGTCATCTTCTCTCATCTCTTTGTAACAACTGTGCTACAACACTCGAGCATGGAGGATCCAATTGAGGGTTGTAGTTCTATTGTAATGTAGGTTTGATTACAGTATTGTTGTGACCAGTTTTAGTCAGCTTCCTTGTTATCCTATTCCCCCTTACGCTGAAAGGCTCGGGCATGGAGGATCCAATCGAGTTGTTGTAGTTGCATGATAATGTAGGCTTGATTATTATGTTGCTGTGACATATTTCAGTGTCTGAAACTTGAGTTCAAGAGTGCTCTTGAGCCTGAGTTTTTCTTCACCAAGCTGCTTGAAAGTCATATTCCCATAGCAATATTTCTCACCTCTCTCACTAAGTCTTCCTTCTTCTCACACTTAAACTCAAATAATTGACCAAATTTAATGAGTCCCTCAGTTACTTGTGCATTGCTTGTCCAATTTCTATGATTAAAATCATTCTTGTATTGAGCTTTTTCCATTTGACCTCCACTCATAAAACCAACATCCACCAAACATTCTGATGGGTACTGGGCTTATCCTCTTTCAATTTGAGGGTAACTCTCAGTGCTAATATTCGTGGTGCCATTGCTGGGGAAAAAATTGAAGAAATTTCCCTGTGATATAATGAAAAAGAGATTTTGATTCTGAAGTTGCGTCATATATCAGTACCTTGAAGATTGCAACATGCACCTGGCGACTCCACTATTTCAGTTATGGCTCCCAAAGGCATACACAGGAGGTCTACTCCACAGCTGCCTCTAGCAACACCTGAAGCTGACCCAGATAATATTATCAAGAAATTAAAGGCCTCTCAAGAAGGAATTAAAGGCTGTGACTCCAGTAATTTACATGATTCTTCTTTTAAAACTCCAGTAGTTGTATCTAATTCTCCTTTTTTATCATCTACTGAAGTTTCCATAAGTTTAAAATTTTGGAAGCTTTCCTACTGAACTTCCCCCTTCTGGTCTTCAATTGGAAGGAGAAAGTTTTGAAACTCCTATTTCCCCTGATATTTTAAAGTGGTTTATACCTAGAAGATTAGAAAATTTTCCCACTTTGGGCTTTCCTACTCCTCTTCCTATTAAAGTTGTTGTATCCAAAAAGGGGGAAAATTCTTTTCCTTTGAAGCCTATATCATTCTCCCCCAACACACAATCATTTCCCTTTTCCCCTAGAAACACAACTACATCCGTACTTGTCCTAACTCCATCTCCCCCTGGTTCTCTTGTAGTCCGCACCCCAATGGAAGGCACCAATCCTCCTAAATGGCTTCCATAGTGGCTGCTAGATATGCCCCTCTTGTTTTACCTCAGCCTATGAATGCTCTCCCAATCGAATACTACCTTAAGTACATTCCCAAGTTCACAGGGGAGGGAGACATAACTGCAGAAGAGCACCTTTAATATTTTTACAGATTTGCAGATATTCAGCTCATTGAAAATGAAGATGTGTGGATGATAGTTTTTTTACAGAGCCTTGATGGTGAGGCTAGGAAATGGTTTAGGTACTTACCTCTTGGATCTATTGATGGAATTGAAGCTCTATATGATGCATTTTTAAGACACTAGGGGGACAAAAAAATTTCCTTTATTATGTTACAAAATTTGGGTCACTCAATAGAAAAGAGGGGGAATTTGTCTTAGACTTCTCCAAGAGATTTAATAATATGTACAATAAGATTTCTATTGAAATTAAACCTACAAAAACCTCTTCCAAGATTACTTATGCTAGTGCTTTTGACCCTGAGTTTTGTCTCTTGCTGAGAGAAAGAAGAGCTACCTCCTTGGCTCATATGCAAGATGCAACCCTTGAAGTAGAATCCAATATATTGGAGGTTGACAAACTTAGGAGTAAGGATGATAGAGACAGAAGAAAAGGTAGGTTTGAAGAGTCAACCTCTGGTTCCTCTGCTGCCCACCCTCAAGTGGATGAGTTGAAAAAACTGGTAAAACCACTTTCTGCAGAAATAGTGAAGTTGAAATTTGAAGGAAAATAGGGCTATAGGAATGCCCAAAATACTGACAACAGAAGTAATTTCAGGAGACCAAATAATTCCCTTCAGATCATCCAGAGGGATCAAATAAATAGGGATATGGATGATAAAAAAAATCCAAACCCCTCTCCAAAATAACCTAGCTACTGATGAGGAAGGAGAGGAGGAAGAAACTGATCCTGGAATCCATTGTCTTGTTGACACCTCTTCGTCCCCCCATTTAACTCAGTATGCATATGAAAAGTCCCTCATGGATAGCCAACTAAATGAGATGAGCAAAGGAGAAAGGACCAGTGACGGTCCGAATAGATACAACCTCTGGTCCAAGAAGAAAGAAGGAAAGCCTGATATTCTTGATCAGACTACTAGAGTAGAGGATCCTACTAAAGAGGTGGTAACTTTCAGCAAAGGAAAAGATGAACAAAACTCCCAGGTAGTGGTTAAGAGACCTATCCCAAAAGTAAAAGAGATTCTAAAAGATCCCTCTTCTTTTAGCTTTAAGAATGAGATTCAAAATATTAAAATTCCTGTACTTTTCTTGGAGCTAGTTAAAATTGAGGATTTCAAAAGATGAATCTCCAAAGTGTTGCAACATGATCCTTCATCTCATTCCACCGATTCAGTCAACATCCAAGATGAAAATCTTGTTTTCATACTGGGACCTTTGGTTGAGGATAGAGATGAATCCTCCCCTCCTTTCTATACCTCATTGAACATCCACGATAAGGTGTTACACAACTGCCTGATGGATTCAGGGGCATCTCACAATCTCATGCCTAATATTTCCATGGAGGAACTCGGGTTGGAGGTTACAAAAACCTACCATGACATGTACTCATTTGATTCCAGGAAGGTGAAGTGCCTCAGGGTTATCAAAGAATTGGTTGTTTTCTTGTTCCAGTTTCCAATGAAAAGTGTAGTTATGGATATTATGGTAGCTGATGTCACCCCTAAGTTTGGGATGCTTTTACTTAGATATTGGATTAAGAGACTGGGGGGAACGTTGCACATGGATATTTCATATGCTACTATTCCTGTGCTTGGGGGAGAGCATAGAAGGCTTTACAGGGAAGATCAACTTGCTTACATTATCAGTGATGAAGCAAATCCGACCAACCACCCCATTTTTGTAGTAGACACTGATCTAGGAACCAATATGTTACAACTCATTGATGGTCCTCAAGAACCTATTGAAATCAGAAAGAATCCCATCACCTCTTGTGAATACCCTCCTTCCAACGTCTCTGTTTGGAAAATGTTTTTCTATGGAGCCTCTCCCAAGGAAAGTGCTGGGGTTGGGGTAGTTTTCATTTACCCTACCCAAGAGACCACATCTCTGTCTTTTAAGCTTGAATTTCAAACAAAAAACAATGTGGCAGAATATGCGACACTTGTTTTGGGTCTAAGTGCTACCAAAGACATGAATATCGAGGAGCTAGAAGTATTTTGAGATGGTGAGTTAATTGTCCATCAGGTCAGAAATCTGTATCAGGCTAAGCACCCTTACTAAGGGCCTATAGAAATGAAGTATGGGATCTTGTTGACAATTTATTATTTGATTTTAATATCTCATTTGTTCCAAGAGAGGAAAAATCTATGGAAGATTCATTGGTTGTCTCGGCAGGTAATTTCAGGGTCCCTTTGCCCCCAAAGCTCAAATATGAGGTGGAAGTAAAATACATACCATTTATTCCTGAAAATGTCAAACATTGGAAGGTTTTGGAGGATGATCTTGAAATGAAAAGATTTGTTGAAACTGTAGATGAATTTTCTGATTTGCATATTGATCAAGATCAAGATACTGAAGAAATCCCTCATGTTGATGCTTTTCAGAATAAAATTGTTGATCATCATATTGTTCAATTGCCAGGTAACCATATTCGAAAGGGACTTGTCCCTTTGGAGAGATTGTTTGACATAAATGATTTTTTTGTAAAGGTTAAAGGTTCAACTGAAGAGGATGATGTGACTGAATGAAATTTAGGAGCAGAGGAAGATCCCAGGTATGTAAAATTGTCTAGCAGTTTGTCAAAGGAGCAAAGGGTTGAGTATGTCAAGATTTTGAGGGAGTTTGCTGATGTTTTTTCTTGGAAATATGAAGACTTAAGAACATATGACACAAGCATCATGGAACACAAAATACCTTTGAAATAAGAGGCCAAACCTTTCAGATAGAAACTCAGACAGATAAACCCCATGTCACTGCCTATTATGGAAAAAGAAGTGAAAAAGCTGTTGGATGCACATATCATCATCCCCTTGAGATTTTCAGAATGGGTGGCTAATCTGGTGCCTGTGAGGAAGAAGAATGGGGAAATCAGATTATGTGTAGACTTCAAGAATTTGAATAGAATCTCCAAAAAGGACAACTACCCCTTGTCAAATATGGAGAACATTTTATAGAGAGTGGCTGGTTCATCCAGGATGTATTATTGATGGATTCTCTGGCTAAAATCAGATCTATGTCCTACCTGAAGATAGAGAGAAGACAACTTTCACTACTCCTTGGGGCACATTCATGTATGCTAAAATTCCCTTTGGATTGATGAATGCAGGAGAAACCTTCTAGCGAGCCATGGGTATTGCCTTCATTGGGGAAAAGGAAAAATTTGTAGTCATATATATGGATGAAATTACAGTATTCTCAAGGTTCGATAAAGAGCATTGTCATCACCTAAAGAAAGTCTTATTGAAGTGCAGAAGGTTTGGTCTCTCCCCCAATCCAAAGAAATCTTTATTTGCTATGAAAGAGGGAAAATTGTTGGGGATATTGTGTCAGCTGAAGGGGTGAGAACTGATCTAAGTAGAGTAGAGGCCATCCATACGTTATCTTTTCCTAGATATAAAAAAGAGGTTGAGTCTTTCTTGGGTAAAATCAACTTTCTGAGGAGGTTCATTTCTAATTTTGTTGAGTTGGTTAAACACATTACAACCATGCTTAGAAAAGGAAGCGAGGTGAAATGGAATTATGAAGCTCAAGATTCTTTTGACCAAATCAAAAAGGCTTTGATGGAAGCACATGTGCTCATCAACCTTGACTATTCTAAGGAATTTATGATATTCTCTTTTGCCTCATCAGATACATTGGCTATTGTTTTTCTACAGAAAAATATCGAGGGGTTAGAACAATCTATTTCCTTTTTCAGCAGAGCATTGAGGGATGTAGAAATAAGATATGATATCATGGAAAAACAAGCTTATGCTTTAGTAAAATCCCTCAAGAATTTCAGATTATACGTTCTTCATTCAAGGATTGTTGCATATGTCCCATCATCCTTAGTAAAAGAGGTATTGATCCAGCCTGACATAGATGGGAAGAGAAGCAAATGGATTGCCAAAATTTTGGAGTTTGACCTGGAAATAAAGCCCACTAAATTGGTAAAAGGCCAAGGTTTATCCAGGTTGGTGGTTGAATCTAATTGCAAGGCACTGGGGGTGAATTTCATGAACACACACTCAAAAAATCAGCAAACTGAGATTGCTAAGGAAGACTTTCATGTCAACCTGAACTTAGCATAATGCATCTGGTATAAAGAAATCATATATTTTCTGCAGAAGTTGAGGCCTCCTGATGGTTTGGACAAAAAAAAACTAAGATCTTTGAAACTAAAAGAAATAAAATATTGTCTCGTTGATCAGGTTTTGTACAGGAAGGATCCTCTGGGAATTCTGTTAAGATGTCTAGACCCACAGGAAGCCCAAAAATCTATGACTGATTTTCATGACAGTTTATGTGGGGGACATCATTTATGGAGGACCACAACTTATAAAATCATTAGAGATGGGTATTTTTGGCCCAACATTTTTACCGATGTTTGTGCAAAGATTAGGGCTTGTGTCAAATGCCAAAAGTTTGCTGGAAAGAAGCAATTCAAATCTTTTCCTTTGAAACCTATAGTGGTTTCTGAACCTTTTCAATAGTGGGGTATTGAATTCATTAGAGAAATCCACCCAACATCAAGTGGTTAGCACAAGTGGATTTTGATTGCCACTGATTATTTCACCAAATGGATAGAATCCATCCCTACAAGGAGTTCTTCCCACAAGGTAATCATAAGCTTCCTTGAAGATATCATGTCCATATTTGGCTGTCCAAGCAGGATTGTTACAAACAATGCAACTTCTTTCAGAGATGAACCATTAATCAAGTTCTGTGAGTAGTATAGGATTACAATAATCCATTCTACTCCATACTACCCTCAAGGAAATGGTTTAGCAGAGTCCTCCAAAAAAATCCTCATAAAGATCATCAATAAGTTGTTAGAAGACAACAAGAAAGCCTGAGATTCAAAGCCGATGTTTACATTATGGGATGACAGAGTTACAACCAAAAGGTCACTTGGCATTTCCCCTTTTCATCTTGTGTATGGGGTTAAGGCTATATTTCCTACTCAATGCGCCTTTCCTATGGAAAAGTTCCTCTAGGACTACCAAGAAGAACCTGATGATATGTTCAGGAAGATACCATAGCTAGTAGAAATACAATAGACCAGGGAGAAGCTACTTGATAAAGCACAATATCATCAGCATAAAATAAAACGATCCTTTGACAAGAGTGAAAGAAAGGAAGATTTTTCATCTAGGGGATCTGGTGCTCAAATGGGATTCCCCCAAGAAATACAAAGGAAAACATGGTAAATTTGAAGCTTTATGGATTGGTCCCTTCAAGTTTTCTGAGGTATTTTCAAACAGCACTTATAAATTGCAGAACTTGGAGGATTCCGAAGTTTCGGGTAGCCCTGTCAATGGGAATTTTCTCAAAAAGTATTTTTTGTAATCCGTGATTGACATTCCACCATTGTAATTACCACTTCTTTTCATTTTTATTTTGGATAAGAGACTCCATAACCCAAATCTAAGGAACTGAAACTGTGCATTCTTGGTAGCTCACAGGGAGCATGCCATCCCATGTGGAGCCAATATTATCACATGAAGTTGTTAAGGGTTGTGTGTGATTTTTCTTAATACCTATGTCTATACCCTCATCTCATCTCTATCTCTTTTCCCCACCACCAATCCCTAGGATCTTTCACTTTGACTGATAAATTTGTTTTCCCCCTTTTTTGTTGACGACCTAGTTTCCCTTAGTGTCTTACCTTACCAAGTCCTGACCCAAATATTTTATTTTTTTCTCGAATAAGGATGAGGACTCATCATCATTTTGTCTCAAATTATAGGTCATTCTGTTTTCCCAAGCCCACAACAAGTCGTCCAAATCTTTGTTTACACAGGAAGCATCCATGGGCACAAAGCATAGTTTTCATAATGATCCATTTCGGGCTTGAAGCACAAGAAAACATGAAGGTTCAGTTTCCAACGATGGAGATCCCCTGTGAAGTTCAGATTAGTGCCCCCCTGGTATTCAGAATTATAAAGTTGCATGAGTTTTAGAGTCAATCAGAAGCCCTAGAATTAAAGATCAAGCAAAGGTTGAGTCTGGGCCGTCGAATCTCATTGGGGAGAGATCGATGGTGGGGAAACATTGCGGAAGTCAGGGCTCCAAAGGATTGTAAGATTTATTCATCCAAAAGGTCCGAAGTCCTGAAACCCAGAGAAAATATGGGCCATGGATCAAAGGGATGCATGGTGCTAGATCTGAGCTGCGGAAAAAGTCACTCTGGGATTTTCCAGTTGAGGAGTGTGCAAAGGTCCCAAAGAGATGAAGCCTAAATTCTTGAAATAATCGTGGGTTGTTGATATTCATAGCAGGAGCTAGGGTCCATCCAAGAGAGGCATGTGGCAAAAAAGGTGGGGATTTCCCATATTATAGATCACGATCAGATCAACGACTCACGTGTATTAGTCATGCCAAATTTGTGCAAGGATTAGTGGTTAATGAGAAGCCCCAAAGTTTCAAATCAAGCACCACACATCCTTCTCCATCGAATGGTAAATATATACTTTGAGAATCCAGGCTTCGGGAGTTTCAAGATCTCTACTCTCAGTTTCATCCAGAGTGATTTCTCCCATAGTCCACCGATTTCTACCACGTGTCCATCCAAATAACCAGTCATCGTTCACTTTGGAGATTTATCATTCATTTCAGGTCAGTACATCACTCCGGGCCCATATTTATGTCAACTCTACATGTAGACCTTTCTTGGGCTCTAAAGCCCAAGGTATGTGGCAGCCATCAATGCATACATGTGGCACCCTTATCAGTCATGACAAGTGGCATCCATCTAGTGCTAACACATGACACTCATTTCAAGCATGTCTGGATAGGTCTTAGTCCTATTTTCTAGTGACACTTGTCACCCCTCCGTCCGTGACACATCAACATAGTGACATCAGGCCTCCATGCAAGATTCTCCTCTGGGAGGTGTTCTCGTTCAGTGCCAAAATTAGCGCCATCTCTAAGCAGGGTTAGCAGGATCCTAGAGTTGGTGAGAAGATAAAATTTATTGGGAATGCCAAGTTAGAAGAGGTACCCTGATCACGGAATGGGGCTAGATCAATGACCACACTCCATTGCGAGGACTCAACATGCTCAAAAGATAAAATTCTTGAGTGGTCCTGCAATCGAAACTATGGTATAACGTAAGAGCTACGTGGCACTTAGTGGTGAATTGCAGGCCCAAAAGCGGTCTGGGTCCAAACCACCTTTAACGACCCCAAAATCATGTGCTTATAAAGCGTCAAATCTAAGAGCACTACAAGGCAACACCTTAGGTGTTAAGCCTCATCCAAATCTCGATGCAAGATCAATTAATGAAAAAGGTGTGGTGGTTTAAACCTCGACTCACTCCATAAATAGAAGGTGTGGAGGATCTGGCCATGGAGACAGAGCTTCCAGCCCGAGGTACCTATGGACGTTTTTTTTCTTACATGGCCATGCTGATCTGAGTTCGTTTTTGATAGGTGGTTGCACGCACAGTCTAACATAATTAGATGCAAATGTAAATCCTTGAATGTGATGGCTAGATGACACTACTGGCAGTGGTGGACTGATCTAAGTATAAGTAGATCAGTTCAAGATTTTGTTAAGGTCGTCAACTGGTTGAGCAGAGCTACCTGTTTTTGTAATATTTTGATACCATAACTGTTCTCTATATATGTATCAAAATTGAGACTTTTGCATTAATAGAAGTCAACTTCTCTCATCTCTTTGTAACAACTGTGCTAAAACACCCGGGCATGGAGGATCCAATTGAGGGTTGTAGTTCTATTGTAATGTAGGTTCGATTACAGTATTGTTGTGACCGGTTTTAGTTAGCTTCCTTGTTATCCTATTCCCCCTTATGCTAAAAGTCTCGGCCATGGAGGATCTAGTCGAGTTGTTGTAGTTGCATGATAATGTCAGTTTGATTATTATGCTACTGTCACATATTTCAGTGTCTAAAACTTGAGTTTAAGAGTGCTCTTGAGACTGATTTTTTCTTCACCAAGCAACTTGAAAGTTAGATGCCCATAGTAGTCTTGCTCACAACCCTCACTAATTCTTCCTTCTTCTTACACTTAAACTCAAATCACTAACCAAAGTTAATGAGGCCCTCACTTCCTTGTGCATTGCTTGTCCAGTTTCTGTGATTAAAATCATTCTTGTACTGAGTTTTGTCCATTTGACTTGCACTCATAAAACCAACATCCACCAAACATTCTGATGGGTACTTGGCTTATCCTATTGAAATATGAGGGTAACTCTCAGTGCTAACAAAATCAATCAACTTACTGACAATCTTGACCATACAAATGACAACCAATTGTCCAACGATCTCATCCACATCTATGGGGCTTCCAGATTTCTCCAAGGATTGACTTTATCACATCTTTGGGTCTTCTAGACTTTTCCAAGGGTTGACATCAATCTCCAAGGGTTGAAATCAATGATAACCAATTTTCCAACATAATCCATATACCATTATAGCCTTACTAAGATGATATACATATTTAAAATTTATATTCCCAAACCTCTTATGCCACAACTTGGACTCTTCATTAGCATGCATTATAAGAGATGCATAATAAGATTTATGAGTGAAGTGAGAGAATTTGTACAAACTGGAATGGTGATTAACCTCACCCAAAATAATTTTTGAACCATCTGACAAGTTGAAAATAGTAATTGATGTTGGATTATTGAGAGGGGGGTTGAATCAGTAATGATAAATTATAATAATTATTAATCCTTTAAACCACAATGTATATTATTTTACTTATTCAACCATGTTCATTTGTTCATCATCAATATATTACAATATCATAAGCATTAACATTCATCTGTACATAATAAACAATAACAAACACATCCACACAATGCACATTACACCAATATTTATGTGGAAACCCAATGTAGGAGAAAACCACAGAATGATTTTCTTATATGTCAAGAATTACATTCAAGGAAGCACCAAATTCCAATTCTCTAGCTACAACTGGAAGGAGGCTTCGACCCCATAGTTTCTCAGGCTACAACCTGAGGGAAGCTCCAACTCCCCAATTCTCTAGATACAACCAGAAGGAAGCTACAACCCCCTATGTTCTCCGGCTACAACCAGAATGTAGCTATAACTACCTATCCTTTCCTCATCCAACCGCTCTGAAATATAAGTAGAATGATAGAACCACTATCACATTGTCACTGTGAGATATACTGCTGCAAACCTATACCAATGTGTGTCATTGACTTGTAATAAACCTATGCCCTTGTCTTGTAACCAACCTGTACTTGTGCCTTGCATGTACCAACAAAAATAAATACACCAACAACATGTACCAATACTCTCTTCAATATATCATATCTGATAACATAGATCTCATACCCAAAATCACAAGAATATCACTCAAACCATGTGCCAAAAATGCACGTCCATCAACCATGTACATCAACACTATACAAAGATAACCAACAACATGTACCAATCATGTATCAACAATAAACCAAACTATGCCTCAACAAGATGTATCAATATCACCATGTACTTCAACTATGTATCTCATCCATGTACCCAATCATATACCTCTACCATACACCAATAACATGCACCAAGATAACCAACAAGATACCTCTAGCAGTGCACCACAATCTCAATAAATCAAATACCCTAAATCCTCACATCAACCATGTGCCACAACCTCACTATTATACAAACTCTATCTGTACGAATAACTTCAACAACATACCTCAACCAAAATCCGTCAAACATGAACCAATACTAAAATTCAGTAGATCTACCTCAGATCAACTCTAAAACAAGCCCTAAACTCCCAAGAGGGCATCCAACATATTTACAAGGAAAATACTCAACCAAATTCATAGATTCAACACTACACATATGAAAACCATCCCTTTTTATTATTGTAGGGTTTTGTTGCCGCGATTCTGCTACTGCAATTTTTCAACATATTTACAAGGAAAATACTCAACCAAATTCATAGATTCAACACTACACATATGAAAACCATCCCTTTTTATTATTGTATGGTTTTGTTGCCGCGATTCTGCTACTGCAATTTTTCTACTGCACTTTTTTTGCCGCGATTTTTCTACCGCATTTTTTTGCCACGGTTTTTATACTGTGATTTTTCTACCACACTTTCTCTGCCTTACTTTTCCTGCCGCGATTTTCCTACCACCCTTTTCCTCCTGCACTTTTTATGCTGCACTTTTTCCACACTTTTTTTGCCACACTTTTCCTACCGCGATTTTTTCTACCGCAATTTTCCTGCCGCGATTTTTTTGCTGCACTTTTTCTATATCAATAATACCTACCCAAATAACCTTTCAATATATATTCAATGATATTCAATAGGTTCAATAGAGACAAATGAGAGAGGCTTGTACTTTCCTTTATACTCTTCATGTCTTCCTCTAGAAGTTTCCTTGCAAAAACTTTACCCCTTTCTCCATCTTTCGGGGTTAACCCATTAACCCACTTTTGTCCACTTAACCACTTTACCAAAAATAGTAAGTTCTCCACTTTTAGTTGCAATTAACTTTATTATTTAAATAATTTCTCTTTTCAATCACTTTGACTACTTTATTATTTAAATAATTTCTCTTTACTCACAACTTCTTGTTGCAACTAAGTTTTCTATAATTATTCAATTCATAACTTCTTTTCCCTTAACTAACTTCTTGTTGCAACCACTTTATTATTTAATTTATTTCTTGGTCAACCACTTTGACTATTTAATCTTCTCATCACAACTACTTTACCATAATTACCAAAATCACAACTTCTTGTTGCAACTAATTTACTTTCAATTATTTTCTTAATGTAAAAAATATACCCATGATTAACTCCTAGTTTCACCCACTTTGAATAGTCAACTTCTTCAAGGAGTTTCTAGAATATTTTGACTTCTTTGATCTTCTAGGGGCTTGTAGATAACTCATGAGGGTTCTCCAACTTCACAAGGCCATAACTCTCTAACCATGAGGAGTTATGTGACATTCCACATATCATTGGAAATGGCATGACATGTACTATCCTATAGAATAGTATTACATGTATATACATTGATATTCATTACATTATTCCTCAACCAAACTTGGATTCCTTACCCATACCACTAGATCTACCAGACATACTCAAGGGTTGACATTGATATACAATATAACTCTCCAAAGGTTGACATCAATGACAACCAACAATCCAAACCAACTATCTATCAATCTAAACCAATTTTCTGACAACTGAGTCTGGAGTGAACTCCACCTTCTTCCCTGAATCTCGATGAGTGTTTTGATATATGGAAAGAAGATTCATTGAAATATTAGGAACATTAAGTACATCTTGAAAGAATCCATGGTCTAGAGAAACTATACCCCTACCACACACCTCTATAGGATAATCATCTCCCATGAAGATCGGTGGTCTGGAACAAGTCTCCAAGAATGAGAAAAATATATCTGATGAGACCATGTGATGGGTGTCCTGTGAATCAAGCACCTAAGAATTATGAGAAGATGAAATAGAAAGTAATGCATGACTATTACCGCTTTCTGATGATGGATTTTCCTTGCATTATCTGGAATACAATCCTCGAGGTGATGTTTCTCAAGTGTTCGTTCCATGAGATATATGGTATTTTTCATGCAATAAATCTCAATATGGAACCCCCTGTTACAATAGGAACACTTTGTCTTCTTCTTCTTTCCTTTTGATGCCTTGGAACTCGAACTCTCATCTGTTTACTTTTGTTTACCTTCTTGTTATCTTTGTCCTTCTTACCCTTATTCTTCTGCTTATTCTTCTTTTAACTTCCTTGAGTTGTAAGTGCATGGGTGTTATAGGATTAATTGGCAGGTTAGACACAAACAAATCTCCCAAGCTTCCATAGGAAACTAGAACAAAAAATAATTTTATATACACTTCGCCTTAAACTTCATCATCATATGAACTAGTTTAGTGAGGTACAAGTGACATACCTTTTAAACGATGCTTGATCCTCACTAGTGTCTCCCTTGTAGCTCCTTCCTTGATTTTTAATAATAGTAATCCTATCTAAGAATCATAAACCAACAAAGAGGGAAAACAAATATACAAGTATTCTAATGAAGTATATGTATATGATCAAGGAATTATACAATAAAAGACGAGATGCTTATATAGGGAAGAAATGTATTACTGTATTAAATGAATAGAAAGTGGAGACTACAACCCATGCATTGATGTTGTAAGGTCCCCTTCCAATGGATCTTTGCTCCAACACACACACCTTTGCTCCAATTCCTTGAATGAAGAAGATCCACAATCTGACTTGAAGAACTAAAGCAAAGCTCTCAAGCATAATCTGAAGTAGAACTCTCCATACAAATATTAGCATATTCAGCCTTGGCCTTTTACATGAGAGATCTATATTTATATAGTGTGGAATAAAGATGGATGAGAATATTAGGATGATCCCACTAAATCAAAGAAGCGAGTAAGATCAAAACCGTTCATAGGCCACCTCATCTTGTAGAAGATTCCCTTCTAGAACATTCATGAAATTTGACTTTTCCTATGATTTAAGCATCGTCGCACCCTATGCACAAGAAGCATGTGATGAAGTCACAGTCTAGGTTTAGGGAAGAGTGCAATGATCAGACATCATTGCATCCCATGCATACAACAAGGTGCAACGACCTTCCTTGATATGGTTTTTGAAAGAGGAAATAAAATCACTTTTCTCATGGAGAAAGTCTTCTTTTAATATTTTCAGGGAACATGAACACATGTTGTCAGTTGATCACTGAGGTTACAAAAATAATGTGTAACATAATTCCCCCCCAAAGTATGAAGCTGTAACTTGTGACAACTAAAATACTTTGTAGAATGTGTGTGTCGAAAACAAGGAGCGCATCGATCGGGAACCTGCAAACAAACAAGCATCTACATAATATCATACCATTTCTGAGGTAGGAATTTACATGCTCAAAATACAAGTGACTCTAATCATAAGTGTCAAGTGATTCATGGCCACTAAACATACAATGTGGATCCATGTCATCATGATTCAACATAGCCACCAAGAATACACTATGGATCTATGCTTTAAAATAATTCAAATTAGGTCATAGCCATGAGACATACACAGTTGATCTATGTGTCAGTACAAATTTATCAATACTCCATCGCAACCTGGACTAAAATGATAATATATAGGGTCTTCATTTAAATCCTCTCTAAGTACGAATCTAGCCATGTGATTACAAATGTCGAGGTCGAACATGGTAGAAACCACTTGATTACTGATCATTAATGAAAACCATTAATAAGTGCGAGGGAAATCACCATTGAATAAATGACTCCCAATGAGAATAAATGAATAAATGACTCCCAATGAGAATAAATTAATAAACGAATGGGAATAAATGAGTTTAATTCGAACACTCGATGGAATATTCCAATCAGGGGTCAATAATGTGAACCCACTGTTGAAAACGAAGAAACCTACCATTGAGGCATGCATGCTCTAAGGTAATAAATGATTTCTAAGTCTTGTTCCTGGATAATGAGTTGAATTCGACAGGAAAATACTCATCACAGGAGGGCCTTGAAGTATCCCCCATCAATGACACAAAATATGTAATAGATTTGAGGTAGATCAAAGGATGAAGTGATTCGGAACTGATTCAACGAAGGCCGACATGGTAGAAAATTTATAACTGCAGATGGCCGACTCGATAGAAGGCTTCTCTTGAGCATATGAATGACACAACACTTGTCTTGGAAACATTGACTCAAGGAGGACCCAAAATATGAACTTGTGGATGGTCAAACGAGAGGCAAATGGATTTCCCAACCCGGATACAATGATGAAGGGGGGTGTCATGTTCAAGAGCGTCTATTGCTGCCACTAACACAAATACAAAGACACATTTATTTCCCAATTCCCCCCCACCATTTCTGGCGAGTACCTATTTATTTTTACTAAAGCTTGAGGAGGATAAAATATGCTTGTAGATGTAAGCTCATCCTTCAGATGAGTCCCTTAGAGTATATTTAACGAAACCTAAGAAGGAGTGGTTTGATCCCATATGGGTCTTTCGATGTTTGTTTAATGAGTCCAAGGAAAGAAAACTCAAAGGTTTTTGAATTTTAGAGAGTCTGAAAAACACTTAAAGAGAACTCCATCAAGTCTTTTTTCGTAAATTAATCTGACGAGACTAAAAAAGTGAAAACCTACCGCTCATCAGATGTTTTCTTCAAACACTTTTACGAGCGTGAAAAGAATAAGGTCGCTCGGCCATCTTTTCATGTTTAGAGAGCTTGAAAAGAGCTTAAAGGATACTCCATAGGTTTTGTTTTTCATGTTGCCAATATGAGTTTGAATAAATGACAAAATACTACTTGATTACATTCTAATGGTTTCACGATCAGGATAAATAACAAAGAATTTGCTCAACGTTTTTCCTAAAAAACCCTAAAAGGATCTGTACACGCGAAAAATATACAAAAACAAACCAAAAAAAGGGGTGGACCCTTGTTCCAACGTCTCATCTCTAGACTTTGTAATCTACAAAAGTCAACACTTGTAAGGTTGTTAAGACTTTAGGGCATGGATAAAACATAAAAATAATATAATTTGCAAATGAAAAGTGATAAAAGTCAATAAAATAGGTTAAAAACACCATTTTACCATTTCATTTGTAAGTTTACCCAAATATTGCTCCAAATCCCCTTTTCACTCTGATTTTTAGTTGTTGATTAAGGAGTGCACGACGGATCATTTCATGAATCATCTCCTTGAAAGAGGTAATATCGTTCTCCTTCATCTTTTCATGGTTTCAAAATTGATTTTATTGGTTAAATTTGTGTTTTTGAGTCGACTTTTAGGGGCTACCCGCACTTTGAGGTTGTCACATGTGCCCTATATTGTGAACTACGACGATCTAGGATCATTGCAAGTGACCCTATAGGTAGGGTGCGATGACATCGCACTGCGCGAATGATCAGACCTACGATGTCCACAACCAAAAACTTAAAAAAGATTAACCTAACTAGAAAAAACCCCCAGGAAAGAATTTTATGTGTCTAATCTCATCTTATGGTTCCTTGGTGAAAATGTTGGAGTGGCGCGAGCGAGAGAACAAAAAAGAATATTAATTCATTGGGAATGAACCAGGAATGGTTATGGCCCTCAGGCACTGTGGGTTACTAAAATTCTTCAGGATTTAGGGCATGAGAGCCCAGTTGAGACTACTAGAAAACTTGGTTCACATGTGGGATGTGAATGAGTAGGGATTTCGCGTGGGTGTCCACACACTCACCAAAGATATTGAGGATATCTATTTCCTGATAGGAATATCTGATCGTGGTTCACGGGTGACACTTACAGAAAGCAGGGGTGGAGGTGAGCCCATGGACTACTACGTCTGCCAACAATCTGTGCTAGGTACTGAGAAACATAGCGACAAGGTAGCTGTCAGAGATGTCCAATATTTTCCTTTGCAAACTATCCTTTACACTATTACTCACATGGTGAGGAGTGAATCTCCTCATATGTCTTTGCAGAGCCATTTTCAGTATGACATAGAATGTATGGAGCCCAGAGTCTTGAACTGGTGCGAAGGGGTCCTAAAAAGCATGAGGAAACAACTTACCAAGTGTCGAAATGGTGGGTTAAAAAAATTTGGATATGGGTCTATTTTGGTATCCTTCTTTCTGGAGAGGATTGACATCCTACACATCCAGGTGGAGTGGGGTATACCTGCTCCACAGGATTCAATGATGAAGAGGTGGGTAGATCTCATGGCTTGACATGGAGGTGTTTCCATCGTCAAATATGGCAATGTCTTCTTCCAATGGTTGAGGACTCATCTACTCATGGTTGAAGATTATGTGTATGCCAGAGTAGATTTCTGTGGAGATCCAAATCTGGATCTCCCTGACACGTACTAGTGGGGGGACATAGGTAAGAAGGAAATTTTGTTTTTATAATTATGTTTTTGTTATTTTAATGATATAACATGTTTTTTGTGTTATTTATCCCATGACTAATCTATTGCTCTCATAAATGTAGATGTGGGACCTTATCGACCACCGAGATCATATCCCATACAAAGGTGTGAAGAGAGAGGTGATGTAGCAGGAGTGGCTGCCATAGAGCTCGAGGTTGTAGAACAGAACCCGGAGGGACTGACCATGCATTTCCATGACGCTACTATGGATGAGCTCCCGAGGCATTATCAATGCCACTCAGTGGGCGTATCTGCATCCATCGGTCGACTGCTCCATATAGTAGCATGGGAATTCGATTGTTATAGCGAGCATCATCCTTGATGATTTTTGTATATGAAGCCGTGAGCTTCACATTTTTGATATTTTGGTCTTCGGACAAAAAATACTTTTTTTAAGCTTTTATCATTATATATATAAGGATCCTACCGTCTTACTTGTTTTATGTACAAAGTGTGATTGGATTTTATAAATGTCTCAAATGTCTGTCTAACACATAATTAGCCAATGCATCTTTCAATGTATTTAGAGATCTAGGAATGTGTTGATATTCAATGTAATCAAAATGGCGTTCCAAGAGGTGAATTCGTAAATATACCCTTAACAAAGTAGGATTTCAGATAGAATAAACGTTACTCAAATGTAGTACTACTAATTGTGAATCAAGTCATACAATAAGATAACGAATTCCAAGTGAAACAATGTTAATTAACAACTCGATAATTGCATTGTATTCCGTGATATTGTTAGTTGCACGACCAAGGAAAACACCACGTAGATTGATTAATTCATCTGTAGGTGCATAGATTTCCCAAGAATCATACGGTAAGTTTTGGGTACTACGACTAGCGCCATCAACAAAGCCAATATAGGGTAGCGAAGACACTGACATATGGAAACCAAGAACAATTCAAGGTAAGCAACTGGAAGATGGAACCAAAAACAAAAAAGAACACAAGAGTATGATACAATAAAATACACAACACTCATGCAAAAATGATTTAAGCATAGTACTTCTTCAACTAAATCCCATTTTTGGGTTCACTCAAAGGAATTTCATCATAATCCACCATCTCATAAGCCCCTTTCTCCAACACTCATTTCACAATATAAGGACCCCGCCACATAGGCTTGAATTTACTGACCCCTAGAAAATCACGATATTTCTCGTAAAGAAGAAATAGGTCACCTTAAAAAAAAACACGTGGTTTGACATGCTTGTCATATTGAACTTTTACACGTTTTTTCTGAGTTTCAATGACTAAGGAAACATCACGACGGGTTTTTTCTAGTTGCATCAAATACAAAAGGTGTTCCTCTTTAGCTGAGGTGTTAGGGAGAAGTTCGACATCTAGTTTAAAATGTGGGATTTCACATTCAATCAGAAAATTTTCTTCAATAACATATACTAACTGGAAAGGTGTGAATCCTGTGGCAGACTTAACGGATGTATGATAGGCCCACAATGCTGAGAAAAACATCGTGTGCCAATTTGACTTATGAATTCCTACCATCTGTCGAAGCATAGTAGTGAGAACTTTGTTAATTTCTTCAACCTGGCCATTGGCCTGTGGATAAAAGGGGATTGAGTTTTCATGTCGAAGACCCAACTTCCCAGTAAGTTCAGACATCATGAAATTGCAAAAAAGACTACTGTGATCAATAACAATGGCTTGAGGGACACCAAATCTAGTAATGATATGATTGAATATGAACAACGCTGCAGTTTTCCTGGTATTATCAAATGTAGGCATTGCCTCGGCCCATTTAGTGAAATAATCCACAACTACAATAGTGTATCCATGCCCGCCAGCCGAGTAAGGGTTACATGACATGAAGTGAATACCCCATTTAGCGAACGGACCAACGGAAGCTATAGGGTGAAGAGGAGCGGGATGAGATTGGATCTTATTGTTGTAAGTTTGACAAGCGTGGCATTTCTAGACAACAATAATGCAATCCTTAAACAATGAAGGCCAGAAATAACCAGCTCGTAATATATTTTGGGTAGTGGCATACCCAGACATATGAACTCCACATACTCTAGAGTGACTGTCATTCAGATATTTATCAACCTCATCGTAGGTAAGACATCGTCGAAATATGGAATCAATACCATGGCGGTAAAGGGTATTACCAAGGATAATGTATTGACGGGATTGATACCGGATACGCTGATGATCTGTACTAGAAAGAATAGGCTGAAAAGTTTGGGTTTGGAGATAGATGATAATATCTTTGTACCATATGTCATCAGAACTGATCAGAAAGAGGGATTCATCAGGTAACGAATCCTATACCACGGTCTTTGTCTTAGTAGAGGTAAGGTCACATATCAATTCGGAAAAAAACAAATATTTCTTTAACTTGGCACGTTCAAAATCCAAATCAAAATCCTGGAGAATAACTATCCATTTAGATTACTTGCCCCCTAACAACTGTCGAGTAAGGATATGTTGCATGGGGTTGAAATCATAAATGACTGTGGTTCTACATAATAAGATGTAGTGACAAAAACGTTGAACAACTTGAACAACAACCAAGGCCAGTTTCTCCACGTGTAAATATTTGGTTTTGGTAGTCGTGAGACTCTGACTCAAATAGTATATAACATGTTCATATTGTGAATCATCCTCTTGGACTAAAACCATATCAATGGTAGAGTCCGAAGCAGCTAAGTACAGGAAATAATCTTGACTATAATCAGGTGGAAACAATAGTGGTGTACAGGGTAAGGTGAGCTTCAAAGCTTCAAAAGGTTTGTTTGCAGTGTCATCCCATACAAAATCATAACCTTTCTTGAGAAGCCGAGTAAATCCTTTCGTTAATTCAGTGTAGTTGGGAATGAATTGACATAAAAAGTTTTCCTGCCATTGCAAACTTTGGAGTTGGCGTAGAGTGGAAGGAGGACGTAGATTAAGAATATCCTCAACCTTCAAGGGGTCTACTCAAATCCCATGTATAGACACGATAAAAACAAGAAGTCGTTTGGATTCCACACAAAAAACACATTTGTGTGGATTCAAACGTATGCAATAATAACAAGAGCATAGGAAAATGGCCCGTAAATGTGACAGGTGATATTGATGATGCATGGAATGCACCGATAGATTGTCTAGATAGGGTTGTACAATGTGCTTAATGTCATGAAAAGCGTAAGACATAGCGCACTGAAAAGTCGCTTCATATTTTTTGACACCAAAGGGTAGTTTCTGATATGCGAAGGTTCCCCAAAGGAAAATAAGCACAAAATGAACTCAAAATTTCAGTTCCTGTCTCATATCGAATTGGAAATTGGTAATGCTTTAAGAAATCCATGGCTAATGTGTTGAAGTCATTAAAGAAACCTCATGGTAACTCAATATACCATTTGGCTGCCGAACCTATGAGAGTTCGTTGGAAAATTCATATTCTTATAGAGTCATCGACCAATGAGTTGGATGAGCACCAAAGATGGAAAGTCATGATGTGATTATTTGGGTCTTCTCCCAATTGACCGTCAAACTTAGGAATTTTAGATGAAAATTTGGCTGGTATGACAGGCCAATAAGGAGAATGTAAAATAGGATCATTCAAAATCCTAGATAAATCCCGTAAATCCAAAGTAGCAAGAAATGGAAACTATCTGTTCACTTGAGGAAACTGGTAGTTTTGACGAGGAAGTCCCGTAGGTAGGACCATAAGTAGTCTGTAGATAGTTAGATAGTCTTGATAGATTCGATTGTGGAGGGTTTTGATTAAGTAAGCTCCCTTGGAAAGGAGAATTAGACTGAAAATTTTTACCCCAAGTAGGATTCATAGAGCCTGGATACGGTTGCCGAAGATTAGGGGGTATATAAGAATTAACCTGAGGATGTTTCCCCCTAGATGGTTGTTGATTCCCTTGGAAAGGAAGATTCCAAGGTTGAGATTGTAATTCGGGTATACTTTTCCCATAAACTGGGTTATGGCCCCCAACTTGAATTTGCCTCCCAACTTGAGGTTGCCCCCCAACTTGAGGTTTCCCCCCAACTTGAGGTTGCCCCCCAACAAGAATCTGAAAACCTGAAGTGACAAAATGACATGTGCCTCCAACTAGATTGGAGCTACTAGGGCCAGGACGATTAGATCCTCTAGGAAAAGGTGGAGGAGGAACATAAGGCCCCCCGGAGAGAATGTGGGTAGGTGTAGGAACAAAATAACTAGCAGCATTATACCCAGGAGGAATAAAAATATTAGACCCTCCGGATGGATTCTGGGCAGGGGTAGCGATGGAAGTATTCAAAGTGTTATACCCAAGGGGAAGTGATGGATTCAATCTAAGAGGAAGTAGTGCTCCAATAGGAGCTTGAGTGATAACCACATTTCCAGTAGAAATAGTCGTACCTTTAGAAGGGTAGTTTGCAATCTTGAGAGGAAGAATCTAGTGAGAACCAATCAATAATTGGTCTGAAACTGTGACGATGTTACTGGTTGTTTCAGTAAAATGATCTAAAGGTACTATGTAAGCAGCGGAAGTCACAGGCATTTGTGATGTCAGGAATGCTAGTTTATCAAAAACATCATGTCCTGAAGGAGTTCTCTAAAAAGGATGAATAGGGATAGATCTAGGATTAAAAATTCCAACAATGTGAAACGGGGTTCTAAACGACTCACTCTAAAAAAGAGGATCGTCTACTCCAGACTCAACGTTAGGTCCAGTAGGTACTTCAATATTCTCGTCAACAAAAATTTCTCCCGATGAATTCATCCGGAGAAAATGTGGATCTTGTCCAACACTCAATAACAGATTTATGGGAAGTATGAATTCCTCTAAAGGAATTGAACTTACAATATCAAAGGCTACTTCATTATTCAATGCTCCATCAAGAGATCCCTCTGGTGATTTAGGAAACAAAGGGACGTGATATTATGAATCTTCCGGAGGTATCCCTTACATCCTATGTGAACGATGAGGGTTGATGTTGGCCACACAAAATAAAGAACGAAACAAATCTATGGCCAGCTAGAGAAACAAACAACACTCACTAATAAAATCTAGAAATCAAACCAAGCAAACAAACCTTCTTATTTCAAAGTCACTAGTTGGTGACGAAGTCCAATGTCGCAAAATCAAGGCAAGAAGGGGTTGGGATAAAGCAGGTGGAAAATTTACGTTGATGACCTGCTTAATGGACATATACCCTGGTGCAAGCTCCCACACATAATCATGGGTATACCCTCCAAGGAGCCCGAGTGAATTTGGCCAAGGTCAATTCCAGGTACTGTGAGAAAGAATCAATAATTGGTTTGAAACTGTGACGATGTTACTGGTTGTTTCAGTAAAATGATCTAAAGGTACTATGTAAGCAGCGGAAGTCACAGGCATTTGTGATGTCAGGAATGCTAGTTTATCAAAAACATCATGTCTTGAAGGAGTTCTCTAAAAAGGATGAATAGGGATAGATCTAGGATTAAAAATTCCAACAATGTGAAACGGGGTTCTAAACGACTCACTCTAAAAACGAGGATCGTCTACTCCAGACTCAACGTTAGGTCCAGTAGGTACTTCAATATTCTCGTCAACAAAAATTTCCCCCGATGAATTCATAAGGAGAAAATGTGGATCTTGTCCAACACTCAATAACAGATTTATGGGAAGTATGAATTCCTCTAAAGGAATCGAACTTCCAATATCAAAGGCTACTTCATTATTCAATGCTCCCTCAAGAGATCCCTCTGGTGATTTAGGAAACAAAGGGACGTAATATTATGAATCTTCCGGAGGTATCCCTTACATCCTATGTGAACGACGAGGGTCGATGTTGGCCACACCAAATAAAGAACGAAACAAATCTATGGCCAACTAGAGAAACAAACAACACTCACTAATAAAATCTAGAAATCAAACCAAGCAAACAAACCTTCTTATTTCAAAGTCACTAGTTGGTGACGAAGTCCAATGTCGCAAAATCAAGGCAAGAAGGGGTTGGGATAAAGCAGGTGGAAAATTTACGTTGATGACCTACTTAATGGACATATACCCTGGTGCAAGCTCCCACACATAATCATGGGTATACCCTCCAAGGAGCCCGAGTGAATTTGGCCAACGTCAATTCCAGGTACTGTGAAGACTTTCCCTTTCACAGTCACCTCATGTAAAGACCTTAAAAATATAGGCTACTAAGGCTACCAATTACGACAATGATGCCAGGGGAAAAAATCGTCAGTCTGATCCATGCAAAAAGTCAGGGTATCTAGCCTGAAATAAACTCGATAATGTCCCCACGTGATTTTCTTCTCAACTAACCCCCAATAATATGCACAATATCTACACCAAGACCAACAAAGTAGGGTGAGTAACTCTGTCGGTCCTAATGCGACCTCATGATTGACCCTTGTGTTAGAGGGGCTTCCTAGGACAAAATGTAGCAGGTGGATTTGAACTCTCCCTATCACAATATACTATTGTGTGTTTTGATGCTTTGGAGAGTGTGCCTTACAAACTATTCCAAAGCGCTATCTTAGCTAATGTTGGTGAAGAGAATTTCTAGAAAATAAAAGTTGCTAATAAATTTTTAAAATTATGTTGTATTTTAAAGACCGTTGTTTACTCAAAAGGGAAACAGAGATGAAATTGGTGACATATGTGACCTTGAACCAATAAGATGCAAGAAGAGATGATTATGAAATCTTTCAATTTGATTAACTCTAATTACAGTAGGGAGAGTTATCTCTTTTTGAAATAAAAAATCTACTAAACACAATTTCTCAATTTTTGAGTGAACAAAATTCCAAATAATCATAAGCTACAATATTTTCCAATTTTCTCTTTTAACAAATATTTTGAATGCAACAATTTTCTTTGTGAAAAATTACTAAAAATAAGAATGAATTCAGTTATTTCTTTCTCAAATCAGATTAGATATGTAACGAAGAAAAATAAAGCGTAAACCAAGAAAATTAACACACTCTCAACACAATTCCCAAATCAAACCCATAATGCAGACAAAAACGAAAATGATAGGAAAGAGTTTTGTCAAATGAAAAAAAAAATGTCTCAAATCAAAAATCAAAAGAGATTATACCCTTGTGACAAAAATCAAAAGAAAAACCTGCAAAATTTACAAAGAAAAACTTTCAATTTCTGAAAATCAATCTAATGCAAACTTCAAACTTATAAATCAATCAATCACTGGTATCGTAATTTCATCCCAAGCATTTGAGGCAAAACTGGGTGAAAAAAGAAAAATTGATTATCTCCAACAATTCCTATAGGAATCGTTGCAGGTGGCAGTGGAGCTATAACACATCCACGATGGGGCATACAAATTTTCGCTCTGCTTAAAGGACAGATTCTCCATCCATGGTTTCTAATTTGGAATTTTGGGGAACTAGTCCAACCTTCTGGTCAAGGATCTTCAATTCTAGAGCTAAACGACTTTCTGAGACCTTGATGGTCTCGTTTTGTAATTAGACGCAGACCCTTTCAACTTCCTGGTGCAGGTCTAAAGGTACCCACGACCCTCCTCTTCGTGCCTGCGAAATCTCAGAGTTTGGGTGCTAGCTCCTTTTTTAATAAGCCCCTTCCTTGATATGACCTTGGGCGATGGCCTTAAGTAACCACGTGATTGTAGGTGCGGACAAGGGTTTTTTAAAACCAAACTAATTTTCACCCCGCAATTCACCTTAAGCTCTCGTGGGTCCCGTCTTCACTCTTGAAAACGTTATCTATTCTAACCTTTTCAATTTTCTCAGACCGACGGTACCGAGGGACTCCGTTACTCCACGAGTTTCCAAAAGGGATTAGGACCACCCATCTCACAACTATTCAGGGTCTGGTGTTTATGATCCAACTGATACTGATGTGTCTGTCGATCGACTGTTCACAACAATTGGGGGGTCTCAATGTGCGTGCTCTTTATCAAAGAGCTCAACCTCCGCAATATGGAAGTACTCACTCAAGTCTAGTCTAATCCTAGTCGTCGATCTTCCATCCCCAAAAAGATCAATGATGTGGATTTATTGTGGGCCGTGAACTAACAGGTTCGTTAAATTCACCTTCGCACTCCACAATGATTCCCAACCGTCGATTAAATTGAGCAACTGGTTTTTGATTCAATAACTCTAGTGAGTATTTGAGTCAATCTAATGACCATGATGGCCTCTCCTCCTGTTAAATAACTCGCATCCATCTCCGCTATCATATTCTTAAGACATGGGTAGTTATGGTAACTTGACTATCGTCTACCTCCTAGATCTGACGGTCAGGATAGTTCCCGGGCATCCTCAAATCTAAGGTCAAAGTTAACTTTGAGACTTCGAGACTTCGGGCAGTTTACCTTCCTTAAGACAAAATTTCTCAGTTCACTGAACTCGCAAAGTATGAATGACTCCAAGGGTTAACTCCCATGCTCTTTTCCATGGACAACGGTCACAACGGACCGTGGCTTCTTCCGAATAGATTTCATCTGTTCGTCTTCCAAACAAGGGAACCTTCTGTTTCGATACTTTAGCCTCGCTATTCTTCCTGAGATTTGTTAGCTCTGAAAGGATTAAGATATTTTCACTCTTTCTCTTAAACTTAACGCTTGGAAGAATCCTTCCACGCACCCCTATGTTCATTCTTCAACTCTAGAAATTAAGTGTTTCTCAGTCTCTGCCTGCCTCGCAGAGAGCCTGTGCATACATGCACTATCTCTCCTGAGATTTAATAGACTCCCTCCTCCAATGGATTTAGAACGACTAGGAGTGTCGGCATGAGTACATGAAATTGTACCTAAGGTTGATGAACTTACAATTCGTGGCTCTAGCTTAAGCCACTACTGGACGCAAGCATTTACGAGTATAAAAACACATCCAATTCATACAGTTTCCTAGTTTCCTAAATACACAATCAAGCAGACACAAAAAGGGTACAGTATAAATCATTAAGAAAACATATCCATCCCTACAACATTCATAGGATATTCAACTTTAATTCATAGTACCACTTAAATACACAAGATATGCGATTACTTATCTATTAAAGGTGGTAGCCAACTAACTGACTGTGGGTGTTTGTCCTTCCACCCAACCATCGGCTTAGAGGAATTCATTCTTAGCAATTTGGCCACCCATGTGCCAAGCCATGATATCACCAGGGAACTCTCGTGGTTCTCAAGGATTCTTTCTCTGTTTCAGATTTTGCTCGGGTTCTGTTCTCTATGAACATTCATAGGTTTCTCTCTCTCTGTCATGGACCTAGGTGAGGTTTATCAGATGCTCACTCGGCATCAAGTTTGTGGCCTTCTTTTCATCATTCACTGAAGAGCTCCACACATTCTCCTTACCGATTTTTATTATCTCCTTTCCCCATGATGGTTTTTGACCCATCCTGTTCCTTCTGTCAGAAGGGAACTTGGGTCAGCTTGGTATGTCATACCCAGTGGTACTTCGGGCTAACATTCTGCATTCATACCATGTTTTCATTCATGGGAGTGGTTGATAATTCAACCACTAGTCTTTTCTTCATTGATTGGTTTCTCTCATTGGGATCCAAAGGAGATTTATTATCCTCATCAAAGGAAATTTGGGGTTATTTGATATAATGAACCCTATCTTATAGTTTTCTCTAGTGATATCATGGCTAGTACTTTCAAGGATTCACCCCCACAGTTAGTTATTGGCAACTCAAACAATAATACATTTACACTGTCCACATGCCTTAGCATGGTAATCCTATTTTATGATTAATTACAAGCTAGGGGAAATAGGGGTGCTACAATTTCCTCCCCCTTAAAGGAACACCATCCTCAGTGTTCTTTCTCAAAAACACGTGTCATGCCTTTCTCATTGAGATGTTTCAGAAATCTTGATCCTTATTCCTCGGTCAGGTCCTTTTTCAGACCTTCAATCTTGGTCACCTACTTTCAATAATTCTTGGACAACAAGCACGTTAATCATAGTCTTATGCGAAAACATTGCATAAAAATTTCTAGGAAAATTTCATAATCTTAGCACAATAATTATTTGTGCAGTTTGTGGATTTGTATCCACATGGTTGTTTTGTTATCCAGGCTCATTGTTTTTCCTTGACATACCCATTGGGTGCATGATCCCCATCTATATTTTACAAGAACTATCAAGGTTTCGATGCTCTTGCGATGTCTGTTTCGACGCTCTTGCGACGTTATGTCATTGACATTGCGATGGCTCTAGAGTCTTTTAAACATTGTTTTATGTCATGTGGAAATTGCGATGAACTTGAACAAACATCGCAAGAGCGATAACATAGGCAATTGCGAAAAAAAAAGAAATATCATCGCCAATGCGACAATATAGACAAACTATGTGAAACCAACATTTCATCTCAATTGCGAGGCCCATTGCAACAACAAATTTTGTGGTTTATATAGAAAAATTGGCACAATAATTTAATCGGTCGTTGCACTGGCGACGACAACTTGTTGGCAACTTTTCGTTTTTTACATAGAAAAATTGTCGCATCAATTGAAGTTGTCGTCGCGTGTGTGACAACAACTTTTCGTTGTTTATATAATAAAACCGTTGCATCAATTGAAGTTGTCATCACACCTGTGATGACAACTTTTCATTTTTATATAGAAAAAATGTCGCAACAATTGAAGTTGTCTTCACACAGGCGACGACAACTTTTTTCTTTTATATAGCACAACTGTCGCAACAATTGAAGTTGTCGTCACACATGTGACGACATATTTTCATTATTTATACAGTAAATATGTCGCAACAATTAAGGTTTGCGTTGCAATTGCGACGACCAATATTTATTAAAAAAATAAAATAAATTATTTTAGGTTGGAATTTTGATATTAATATTAATATTACCATAATAATTTTTTAATTGATATGTGCTCCATTACTAATAATTGAACAAACAATTAATGAAGTCGAAGTTCTAGGACTGCTCTAAGCCACTAAACCTAGAATTTGATGCCCTCTCTATCAAATCCATGAAGAATCTGTTGACCATCTGCTCCTCAATTGCCCCTTTGCAAAAGAATTCTAGTAGCATGCCCTGCCAGGAGGGATCCCTTCTGACAAACTCCCTCCTGATATACCCACTCTATTAAAAACCTGGGCCCCCTCTGTCCTTTCCCTCTCAAGGCCAACCCTCAAATCAAGTGCTGCTGGATATCCCTCCCTAAATTCATCCTTTGGAAAATTTGGCTCGAAAGAAACTCTAGAATCTTCAGAAATCTGACTGCTTCACCCGACATCGTTTCTACCAAAGTCAAAGCCCTACTGGGAGTCTCCCTCTCCTACCTTTGGCCTTGCACCAACTTCCTTTCTCTAAACTCCCCTGATAAATATTAGATCCATAACCTTGCTCCATACCTCAAAGCTCCCCTCCTCTCACTAAGGATCATGAAATCTAGTGAACTACGAGAATTAGACTACTCTTGGGGGCTTGGAGTCAAATCCAATAATATATAAGAATCTCTAAGCCTTTGGCAAGGACTTATCCAAGCCCGGAAGCTAGAAATCAAAGAAGTAATGGTGGTAGGAAACTCCCGGATTTTAATCCAAGCTATGGTCACCAACACCTTGCCTACTCAAATGAATCTGCACCACATTCTCAAGAAAATCATGCGGCTCTCCTGATCCTTCCAAAAAATTGACTTCTTTCGTGTGCTCCCTCATCTCAACGTCGAAGCCGACAAAGCTTCCAAAGCCACCACCCACTTGAGCAGGGGTTAGGTCTCCCTAAATAGAACATTGGTTTTCGTCCCTCTCCCTTAGAAACACTCGACGAGCACTCAGCTGGGCCTCTCGGGGCAAGTGGCCTTCGTTCCCTCCCGATGTCATACTCATGGAAACCCTCCTCCACTTCCCTTGTCTATCCCTTCTCTCGTGTGATGGTACTTATCTGCACTATTCGCGTCCCCTCCCCTCCCCCTCCCTGTCCTTCGCCTCACATCCCTCCTGCGTCTCCGCACAGATCTCTTATCCCTCTCGCATGTCACTCATGTGAGCCCCCCCTCTTCCTATGGCAGTGCATGAACAAGATACCGTTAAATTTAAGAAGGTGGTGAATTGCTCCTGCTCAACTTGCCTTCCCAATTATGTCTTGTTTCTCACCTGGCTTGAGCTCCCAGTATTTCTCCTAGTTAGTCTCTACCTATTTTCCTCAGCGAGGCCTCCCTCCTGGTCTTTGTCCACCACTCTCGCAATGGAGTCCAATTCCAACTCAGCCACCTCCCTAATCCCTCTATGTCCCTACAACTCAAAATTCGTATGTTGAAATGCACACTTAGCGCAGATATAGGATTCTTGCTCCTTCTTGATAGGGAAGGAGGTCGAAGGTTCGAAATGATGGAGGAAGATCTAATCCAGCTAAGGGAGGAAGCGGTAGAATCTCTCACCTACACACCTCAGCAAGCTAACAACAAAATTGCTGATCTGGAACCAAGAATTGAAAAGCTGGAAATTCAAGCTGCAGGACAGAGATGCCAGACAGATGCAGGGGGGTAGGCGACCACAAGTGAAAGCTCCTCCATCCTGGGTCGGAAGGTTTAATCCTGACTTCCTCTTTCTTGGAATTAGTTCTTTTTGGATCTCTGGTTCTCTTCTTTGTAAGTTGGAGTATAGGCCCTTATGCAACTCAGACAATCACACTGTAAGACGGTTCTTATTTTGATTTTAGTTATATTTTGGACTCTCAGCTATTATGGGAATTCTAGGACTTTATAGCATGACAATCCCTTTTGTAATATCGAAGCTCTCGTACTGATCACAGGGCTGAATTATGTAAGTTTTCTCTACAGTGGTTATACCACTGGTTTTAATATATAAACCCCTTTCTTGTGTAAAAAAAATAAATATTACCATAATAGACTCAAGACTAGTCTATTATATGAAAGTTCACAATCATTCACATGATAAGTTTCAAAGGCATACTTAAAATATGTTTCTCTTTCATATGGTAGCTAACAACAAGAGAAAATTTGTATTATACCATGTCATACATAACACTATTGCACACTTGCTATATGATCATTTCATACCTGCTCATTATGAAGAGTTGCATACAACCCACTCAAAACTATCATTCAAAGTAAACAACATAGCATAACCTTCAAGATGAAG
>JASDQU011026835.1:50005-61468 GCA_032191745.1 Picea mariana | reverse complement strand
TAAAGAGCTCATATAAAGGTGCATAAAGTACACGTTATCTAACAATGTAATTCAATATCATTGTATGCGAGAGATTAATCCAAGAAACCAAAGATAAAACATTAATTTGACAAAATGATTATATGCAATCATATTAGTATATTTAAAAAGTTGAGATAAAAGTGCATAAAGTATAGGTTATATAAGAATGCAATTCAATATCATTGTATGTGAAGGTGTAATTCCCCCATCGTTACAACTACATGTGACGCAACACAAAGACACATTTTTTTTTTTTTAAAGCAAGATGACAACAACGACAGTAGTTGAACAACACAACTTGACGACGAACACCATGCATGCATATCAGGAAACATACAACCATGACTCAACAAACTAGAACATCATGCAATTGGAGGAAACATGCGATAATCAAAAGAAATATAGAAATGACTACCCACCCGACACAAGCAAGACAACACCTATAAGCTAAAGAAAAAAATCAATAATCCCAACACAATGGCTTCGACGACTAGGAACAAAACCCTCTACTTTGTGCAACCATCAACAACCATAACTCCCACATCAGGAAGCCCAGACTCCGGCCAGGTTATCATTCACCTCTATCCCTCAGGGCACGCAATGATCCCCTCATTAGGAATCATGTTGTCATAAGGCATTAGGCATGGCGGTAACCCTGGCACAACAAACACATCTAGACCAATAAACAAAGAAAAAATGAACTCGTTAGGAGACCAAATTAAATTTTCAACCACGTGATGAAAAACCCAATCACCCAAATGATAAGTCAACCAGACGCAAGGGAAACTAACAACGATAACATTTATACAACACATTAAATTCCTGGCGCAACAAATTCTATTGCGACCATACATCAATCTGTATGAATTAAAAAAAAATATTATTAAAACAAAATTTCATTGCAACTATTTTCCAAATCCCAATAACAGATAACTATATATCACTATCCTTTAAAATTGATTTCAAAACCAAGTACCAATAACCATTACAACGAAAAAATGTCCACATCGGGAAGCCTAGACTTTGGCCAGGTTATCATTCGTCTTTATCCCTTAGGGCACGCAATGATCCCCTCATCAGGAATCATGCCTTCACAAGGCGTTAGGCGTGATGGTAACCCTGGTGCAACAAACACATCTAGACCAATAACCCAAGAAAAAATCAACGTGCTAGGAGACCAAATTAACTGTCAACCACATGACGAAAACTCCAATAACCCAAACGATAAGTCAACTAGACACAAGGGAAACTAACAACGATAACATTTATACAACACATTAAATTCCTAGTGCAACAAATTCTATTGTGACCATACATCAATCTGTACGAATTAAAAACAATTATTATTAAAACAAAAGTTCGTTGCAACTATTTTCCAAATCCCAATAACAGATAAGTATATATCGCTATCCTTTAAAATTGATTTCACTATCTTGTAAAACTAAAACTATACATCGAATATAATTGTTTTAGTGCAACTGAAACAACATATTATTCACCTAACAATATATTGAAACATTTGTATTTGTTGTGACTTATCAATCCAATATATCACTGTGATAGGGGTAAAAGATGTGAACAAATGTGAATGTTGTGATTTTTCAATCAACTATATCGCTGTGATATTTTACAAAATTCTCGGTCTAAATAAAACCAAAATTGCTAACTAAAACATCACCAAAATTTGTTTTCTACAATTACCCACAATGTTTAATAGCAGTCTAATAAATACATGAAAAGATGATTTTACATGATGTCACTGACTATTAAAACATGATAGCATTGTCTAAAATGAAGGATATCCCCGTTCATTCAATGCATGAAATCATTGTCCCTTAGCACAGGATATCTTTGTCTATTCATCACATGATAATGGTGTATAAAAATTTAATGAAATCATTATCCAATAATTCAAGGGAAATTATATTAATTCATTGTCCATTAATTATTGAATATATAATAATTCCCTACTCTTTTAATCTGTCGTTGTCTTTAAATATATCACTATCCTTAATCTAAGGCATTGATATCATTGTCTTCCCAACGCTGAGGTAATTGTTGTCTAACCCAACATAGCAATAATGTTGTTTAGATTATAACATTGTCT
Source organism: Picea mariana (assembly GCA_032191745.1). NCBI lineage: Eukaryota > Viridiplantae > Streptophyta > Pinopsida > Pinales > Pinaceae > Picea > Picea mariana. The sequence goes on along the minus strand of JASDQU011026835.1, from coordinate 59,340 downwards.
ATCAAGTATATTATATAGCATAACTAATAAATAACATTGTTGTCATTTAAAGTATACATCGTTGTCCATAAACATTCAAATTGCAGTCCACATTATATATAAATCGTTGACCATAAATATTCAAATATGTTTAGATTATAGCGTTGCCAATCAAGTATATTATATATAAAAACTATTAAATGACATTGTTGTCGTTTAAAGTATACATTGTTGTACATAAAAATTCAAATCGCAGTCCAAATTACAATATAAAGTGGTGGCCATAAATATTAAAATCTATTTAGATTGTAATGTTGTCTATCAAGTATATTATATAGAAGAACTAATAAATGACATTGTTGTCATTTAAGGTATACATCGATGTCCATAAATATTCAAGATTATTGTCCATACATAATTCTAATTCAACGATGATATCTCTGTACAATAGTAATGTTGTTGTGCATGGCTATCCACTATCAACAAAATTAAAAATGCAGGAATAGTATGCTAACAACAATATTGCTACCCAAAAATGCAAGGAATAAAAATGTTATTCGTTGGGGGAAATAAATACGCAAAAATGCATAGGGGTTCATTGAAAAGTTAGGTATCAAGAATGAAATTCGTGGGTAAATGTATTCTTGTGTAATGTGCCATGAAATCACTGAGTAAAGTGATATCACATGTATCAAATTTGCAGTGATAATGAAATGATAACGGTAAATTTGCAGTGATATATCGTTTAAAGAAAAACACAGATAACTTACCAAGGAACGCAGACACGGCATAAAAAAAATGCAGATATTATACCAATTGAGGTGCTCGGTAATACACTAAATATTTTTGTTTTATCGCCAAGAAAAGTCTCTATAATAACAACATGAATAACAAAATCATTGTAACACAACCATGGATAACAAATCGCGGTAAAACAAGCATGGATAACCAAATCGTTGTATTAACAATCCTGGATAACAAATCACTGTAACACAATCATGGATAATAAAATCGTTGTAATGACAATCATGGATAATAAATTCACTGTAACACAATCATAACACATGGAGATGTTATGGGATAAACAATTTGGTGAAAAACGGTTTGGGAAAAACGATTTCGGAAAAAAATATTCTTTCAAGGTTAATCCTTCAAGATTAATCATTCCAGGTTAAACATTCAACACATAGTTTAAACATTACAAAGAAACAAAGAGTTGATCATACAAGGAAAAGTATAGGTAATCAATCAAGGGAATGCAGGGATAATCTTTCAAGGAAACACAAAGGTTTTTGGAGTTTAAACAATCACAACGGAGAGGTACTCATTCACAAGAAGGTGCAAAGAAAAATCATTCAACAAAATGCAGAGATACATAAGGGATAGATAGATGAGAAAAATTTATCCTTCACTCATCATCCATTTACAGAAAAGAAAGGCATTTGAATGTATAGGTATTTAAACACTGAAGTGACGACCATCGATTCGGCTCTTGGCTGACTTCTTAGGCACGGACTGATGACTAAGGGATAAGGGACGGAAGATAAAAGCACAATATCTTCATAATAATCAATAAAACCCACACAGAGAAGTCATTGTGATCAAAAGTTGGGTTCACCAAGGGAAATCAAATCAGAAAACAATAGGCAAGGGCTTAGGGAATTACAAATACCGTAGGAAAGCAGGTGCAAGACAACTCATGGCAATGAAATATTGAACTGATCACAGAGAAATAACATGTGTAGATTAAATTTTATTGTGAGTAACAAATTAAACTAGCGTACCTTAGCCAAACACGAATGCTCCATAGTTTATGTCCTACGTACACTCCGTCCATCTCCTGCTTGCTAATAAATGTGACCTCACTGGTATCTTGCATCCAACGCTAGGGGTACTCTTCCTCCTTCTGAGCCCCCCAAGCCGCAAAGGGCCCACGTACACAATACAAGAGAACTGATATCACCTAGCTCGCCTTGCAAGGTCGAGCTACCACTCATTACCCAAGATGGGCATCCCAACTCCCACAAGAGAAGTTCAGTCAAGACAAAAATTCAGCAGCGTAATGTTACGCATAAATATCAGATCATACTCTTCCTCCTTCATCCTTTTTATAGAGTTTTTAAGTAATTAGTTTCCTAATTTCTCATTAAATTCCTTTTTCATTAATTTTAACTGGGAAAAACCTCCCCCATACAGATCTCTCTCGATCCCCTAGTTGAACTAGAAAATGAATTTTATTAATTAATTAATTATTCATATTTCCTTCACCCACCTAAAAGCATTCGTAAAAACGCTCCTAGGTGTCCCAAAATTCCCTTACACTTTTTAAATGACTTACCCCTTACTTAATTCCTTGCTGAGTTCATTATTAGAAAGTTCCATTGGCAAGATTCCTTACTAATTTAGTCATTCATCTTTTTCTTTACCTCCCCCCCCCCCTCACTTTTTAGGTTTCCCCTTTTTCCTTAAGTTTCCTATTTCTTTTAAGTTTCGTTCTTTTTCCTTTTTAACTAAAAATCAAATTTATCAAGTGTAGATAAAACAACCAATTACCCTTTTTCTTCTTTAACTAAAATTTAATTTAGCAAGTGTATATGAACCAACCACTTACCCTCTTTTCTTTTTAATTAAATTAAAGTAGCAAAAATAGATAAAAACAACCATTTCCCTTTTTAAAATTTTAATTCTTCATGAAAATTTGACTTAAATAAATAAATTTGAATTTCTTACCCCCTTCCTCTTACGTGTTTATTTACTATTAATTTTTTACCACATGTTCTACTTAGACCTAGGTTTTAATTTCTCTAGGTCGGGTGACATTTTCATGAGGGAAAAATTGTTTTTAATTCTTACTTATCACATCAGTCATTTTAGGGCCGACTAGGTTTATTCACTTACTAGTTAAATTCACGACATTCCCTTCAGGATGTACTAGGGGCTCCAAGGGTGCCACTCGCCTCTTTCTATTTTCCTTGCACGATGTTCCCTTCAGCACACAATACGGTCTCCAAGGGTGCCACTCATCTCTTTCCATTTTCCTTGCGCAACGTTCCCTTCAGGACGCACTACGTGCTCCAAGGGTGCCACTCGCCTCTTTCCATTTGCCTTGCATGACATGCCCTTCAAGACACACTACGTGCTCCAAGGGTGCCACTCGCCTCTTGACTAACTTGGTAGACATAAAAATCCCTGGATTCAATACTCCGCTAGGTGATATTGTGGGAGACTAAGGGCCTCTAAGGAATAAGTCCCATGCCGTATTGTGTACCCCTTAGAATCAACATGAGTGACTATCACAGTCTTCCCTCACGACATCGTGGGTCTTCTCAAACTAGGAAATCGTTAACCTACAGTTCGAGCCATGGTGGGAGTGCTAGTAGGTTGGGGCAAGGATGTTGTCATCACCTCTCCCTCAAGTCTCTGGTTGTTTTGCGTGACCCCTTTACTCCACATGTCAGTTTGGTTGAAAAGCTATTGTCATCCTGCATCCATCAATGAATCATGTCAGCAACAATAATCAATCATCATAACATGTAATCATAAGTACATGTGTCACATCAATAACATTCAAACCCAATAGTCCTCTCCATGACTCGATCTAGAGTCCAAGGTGTTTCATCGATGCCTCTGCATCCTCAATGTCCAAAATCCTGCACACTTAGGAGAACCCATTCAATAGCACCTATCTATGTGAATACAACAAAATAACATATCGCCAATCCATAATCTCTCATAATCATAATCGAACAATCGATAGTATAATAATCTAGATCACTTGCAAGAAAGTGTCCCCGCTCAGTGCATGCAAGAGCGGGATGTTACATACACCCCCTCTTGGTTTAAACTTTGTCCTGAAGTTTCACTATATATAAATGTCAAAATAAAGTGTGTCACAGTATCATAAGTATATCTATCAAACAAAAATGGAAACTGTTGGCGCATATCATATGATTCCTCCCAGGTCGTCGAGTGTGGATTATAGTTGTCCCACTGGACCTTGACCTAATCTATTGTTCGACGCCATAGTTGTTGAATGCGATGGTCCAGAATACAGATCGGCTCTACCGTGAGCACACTGTCATCCGATACTTGTAAAGTACTCAAGTCAAACATGTGTAGGATCACTAACATAATGTCTCAAACAGAGACGTGAAGACATCGTGCATATGCCTCAAGGATCAGGCAAGGCTATTCAATAGGCCATGGCCCTCTCTTTTCTACAATCTCACAGGATCCCACGAAGCAAGGAGATATTTTAGCACCCTTTCCAAACTTGATTGAACTCTTATGTGGTTCCACCTATAATAATACTCTATCGCCAACATCGTAACTATGGTCACTAGCACATTTGGCCCATTTTGCGATGGTTGTTTTGATGCTTATGCGACATTATGTCATTGATATGGTGACGAATTTGGAGTCTCTGAAACGTCGGTTTAGGTGATGTGGCATTTGCAACAAACTTGAGAAAACGTCGCATAAGCGACGACATAGCCAAACAATATCAAACCAACTTTTCATCTATATTGCGAGAACAACTTTTATAGTTAAACCATCGCATCAATAGAAGCCATCGTTGCATATTCGACGACAACTTTTTTGTTGTTTATGTAGCTAGACTGACGCAAACAATAGAAGTTGTCGTCGAATCGGTGACGGCAACTTTCCGTTGTTTATATAGCATAACTGTCGCATCGATAAACGTGGTTGTCGCATATGCGACGATAAATTTCCATTGTTTATATAGCATAATCATCACATATATAAAAGTTGTTGTCAGATATCCGACGACAACTTTCCGTTGTCTAGATTGCAAACACATCTCATATATAAAAGTTGTTGTCGGATATCCTACGACAAATTTCCGTTGTCTATATGGAAAAACCGTCGCATATATAAAAGTTGTCGTCGGATATCTGACAACAACTTTCCATTGTTTATATAGCAAATTGTCGCATATATAACAGTTGGCGTCGGATATGCGACTGCCAAAATTTTTTTAGAAAAAAAAAATATATATATATATATTGGGCATCAATTTTGATATTAATATTAATATTAATATTAATATTAAATCCCAAAGGTTATTGCATGAGCCCCATATTGATTTCACAAAGCCTTGGAACTTATTTGATGGAGCTTATCAAGGCTTGCCGAAAATATGTGGGGATGGAGTCATACTCTTTGGAGCCAATCATGGCACTATGCTTGGAGAAAAAATCTATGTTCGAGGAGGCCTCATTTTTCCATATCTACATGGATTTTAATAAAAAATAGGATATGTTGTCAAAATAAGCCATCATGCTACAAGGCTCCTTGTGGGAATGTGAATACAAGGAAAATGCTCTACTAGAAGCTACTCAATTGTCTATGTTTTGATGTTTGGTTGATAGGTCTTGGGGTAGATATAGAATTATGTTTTCTTGGAGGTTAAAGATGATTCTAGTTATGTTGGGTTTTGTCTAGATTGATTTTGTATGGCTATGTACGAATCATATATGGAACTATTTTGGAAGATGAAATGTATATGTCTAGGTTAGTATGAAGGAAGATGAACTGAGCCAAAAGGCTAGCTTATGTGTATTTTTATTTCCTACTTAGATATCAAATACAATGAGTTTTTCATTGGAATATATATATACCCATTGTTTCAAGATGCAACTAGGGAAATTGAATTTCCATCTATTCAATTGTAAACCATTTTTGCTAATATGGAAACTGCTTGGCCCTACTCTAAAGAAAGGTATATCATTATGTCAAATAGACTTGATCTATTGGTAAATAATTTTATCAATAAAGGATGACACCATATGGCCTGATCCCACATTTGTTGAGTACACAATTGTTGAATTGTATTTGCTCTTATTTATTATTGAGTCGTGTCAATGGAATTTTTCTATGGAACTATCAAAGGGACACAAATATTGTTTCTTTCAAGACAATTTTGAGGCTATGGATCAGTGATGATAGCTTTCCATTTATCCATCACCATCTTTGCAACCTACATTCTTCATTGGAATGGGACTTTGTGGTGTGATGTTCACATGAATTTCTTAGATGAGAAGGCTTCTTGGAACTACTGGAGGATTGGAATCTCTACATCTACTAATTTGAGTTCCAATTAAACTTCCCTTTATTTATCTCTTCGTCACCAATAGGCTTTGAGTTGGGAAATTTTCTAACTCATTGGCGTATGTTGTTTTTTTCCTCTACCAATGTGACTCTTCAAATTCTCCTTTAACTTCATGGTGAAAAAATAAGCATATTCATGCATATTGGTGGTCAACAAGACAATATTTTTGAGTATATTATATCGATGCAGTGTCACTTTAAACTCTACAATGTAGTTAGGAACCTAGTGCCTTTGCTTTTGCTGCAACTGCTACCACTACATATACTCAACATGGCATATGTCCAATAGGAATTCCCATGGGATGAAAATTTCCCTTCATGATTTTTTTAGTCCTTCTCGCATGGTCACAGTCTCACCCACTTCCTTCCTCTTCTTATAAGCAAAGGATCACCACCAACAAAGTGGATTTGAGGTGAAGTTGAGGGTAACAAATGAAAGTTTATTCTCAATAGAAGAATTTTTCATAGAAAACTAGTGCTCCGTTTGTTGGATACACTCACCCAAAGTAATTACATCTATGTCACCTTCAAATAGAGGAATTCCAATACTTACTTTAAACTTAAACAAAACTCCCCCATTGAACGACGCATCAACTCTAGGTTTCACGTTTTGATGATTGCTTCCTACAACCATGATTATCCTCATAAATTTGAAACAATGGTCATACATGTTGTCCCTATGCCTTCATGTCTCTTCTTCTACCAATTTTTTCACATCTGCCATGGTGGAACAAGGAAAATTCACTTCTCCCATTATGTAGTTGAGTCAATGCATGGAAATGTTGTTGAAGGTAAACAAAGGCAATCACCCTTTAATTTTAAATATGTCAAGAACTTACAAACTAACATAAGGTATAAATCATCCATAGGCTAAAGAAAACATAATAGAAAAGGGAAAAGAAAATCTTCTCTTTGATATGAACCAATCTAAACTCGTAGGAGGGTTCATGGGACACATGGTTGAGTATAGAATTCAATCAACTTATGATATATGAGGAAATGAAAATTAATGAAAGAACAATGATTCAACCCATTGTAATAGAAATACAATAAAAAATAGATAACTAAGATCTGAAAAAATTGTTAAGAAAAATAGAACTAGATTGTCCAACCCATGTATATCACACTAAACTATCATATTTAACATACCCCTATATATAACTAAACTAACATATTTAACACAAAGAGGGTTGGTTACATAAGGCCAAGAATATCAATGAATCCACAACCACACTTACAATGATTAGCAATGAGTAGTATAAGTTGAAATGACGCTTAACTAGAAACACTCAACCATGAATATATTTTTGACCCTTTGTTTGGTAAATTTCAAATATAAAGCTTATAGTCGAGTAGGTTCACCATACCCAAACTTATTGTATGAACATCACTGATATCAAGGCCATCATTTTCTTCTCAATGAAAGGAAGTGTATAACTACTTTCATAAAACATAGGTGGCATAACAAACTAACAATATCGACTTAACAAGATAAATGAAATAATGCCAACAAGACAAAAAAAAGTTAACATAATACACAAGGAACAAATGTAATGATGCTAGATTAACATGATGAAATTCATAATTTCAACATGACGTGAACATTGATAATATGAAATAGGGCTCCTAGAAATTCTTACAAATAACACAAATCCATGAACATACAGGAAGTAGAGAAAATAACACAATTCAGGGGAAAACTTACCACACCATTTGCTCTTCACTCAAGATCCTTTGTATTGGACATGTTGCAGATTAATACTTCATTAGAATCATGCTCTACATGAATAACATAAAATTTATAATAATTATAAGGAAAACACCAATTAGTTGATACACCTAAACTATTATGTTGCACTAGGTTTCTAGCAAAGGCATGCAACTAGATGTTTTGGCAGAAGTTGTTTTTATTGATGCACCTAAATTATTATGTTTTACTGGTGACCTTTAATATCTAAAGCATTGGTGATCCATGGCTACAAGTGCATTGGAGCAACATGTCAAAAATACATCAGTTCTAAACATTGGTCAAGACACATTGACGATCCACATTGGTCTAGGTGCACCGATGCTTCTATACCAATGTGAACCCAAGTGTAAAAAAACAAAAAATACAATAGTGATTGACTTTGGTTCCAAAAAAATTGTGCTCCATGACCCATGTGCACTAGAGTTCTAATAGCCCAAAAAGACATCAGTGCTTCGCTTCTGTATTGGTATATTGTTTCTCCTATTTGGTATGGGTGAACCATTTCTCCTATACGGTGTAGGTGCATCGATGCTCTTCTTTAGGTATGGGTGCACTAGTGCTCCTAATACACCAAATAACTGAAAAATAATGTCCCTAATGCTTGAGACTAAGAAATAAAGAAATTATATTGATGTCCACAATATACCAGCAGCACCAAGAAAAGCTACACAAAATTAAGTAAGAACTACAGCTTATAGTTTCATAATTTTCATCAATTTGGTCACATGTAATCAAGCTTTCCAAAAATGCAACCCTGATTATTACTCAAATACTAGTTCTTTGCTAAATACAATTTCAATTCCCAATGATCATATTTCCCCCTTCCGACCTATAAATAGGAATACAGAACACTGGAATTTCTATGGACCACTCCCCCTCCAAATTCTTCCTTACTACCATCTTAATATGTCAGTGCAATATTTTACATGGAACAAACAGTGGGACATTTTTCTTCCTACACAAATCCAATAAGGTTATTACCCTCCTATGCAGANAGATACCTCTTTGTTATGAATTTCACATTGTAAAAAAGGGATGCTTGCTTCATTACATAAAGTTTAAGAACATTGTTATCAAAGGTTGGCATATCCACAAACTATGCTAACTGGATGCATAGAATGAAAATGTCTTGTATGTTATTGCCATCTTCACCTCTAGATCAAAGATAGGTTCTAAAATCTATTTTGGGACTCTAAAGTGGAATGGCAGTCACTAAGATCTCTTCTTAAACATAAAACACCATGTCCATGACACAATGAAAATGATGGTAATGCTCTTTGTCATGTGAGACACAATGAAGCATGTCACAATACTTTCAAAGTTGCATATATCATGTCACAAGATTTTGGAAGTTTCATCATTAAGAGAAGCTGAAATTATCATTAAGTGTATAACAAAATTACATTCACAGATAAATACAAGCCATAGAAATAGCTTTGTGTATATTATCAGCTATATAATGTACATCTAACTA
>JASDQU011026835.1:0-10387 GCA_032191745.1 Picea mariana | reverse complement strand
TCACATATAATATATGTGAGGCTCACATATAATATATGTGAGCCTGCTCACATATAATATATGTGAGCCTGCTCACATATAATATATGTGAGCCTGCTCACATATAATATATGTGAGCCTGCTCACATATAATATATGTGAGCCTGCTCACATATATTATATGTGAGCCTGCTCACATATATTATATGTGAGCCTGCTCACATATTTATGCCCCCCCCCTCCCATCCTTGGTATGAAAAAACTACTATAGGCACCCATATCCCATTTTGAGATCAAAGATCCTTTTTAGAGGTCCTATGTGGTGATTTGAGTCCATGTTCATGGACAATATCCTTAAAATATTTATATATGACTTGAGTCCCTTTATTTTCTCTCCTTGTCATGGTTATGACCCCTAGACCTATCCTTGGTGCATGAAAGCACCTAACGTCACACATATCCCAATTGGAGTCCAAATATCCCCTTGAAATAAACTTTGTAGTGGTTCAAGGACATGTGCATGTTTCATGAGCATTAAAAGTTTCATTTAGATCTTAAGACCCTTTATTTTCTCGCATGACCATGGTCATAGTCTCCAAATCCATCCAATGTATCTAAAGTTTTCTAATATTTCCCAAATATCATTCATATGTTAAATATTAAAATCCATAAAATACTAATTTAGATCATACAACCCTTGTTTTCCTTCATTGACCATGGTCAAAGCCTTGAGACCCATGCCTAGTATGCAAATTCTCTTAATGATGCCTATATCCCACCAAGAGGCCAATGATTTGAGTTTGTATGGTGGTTCGAGTCCTTTTTCATGGACTAGGGATGATGTTGTAGTTAAAGGCCTTGATCATAATTTATGGATTAAGCACCCTATTTTCATCACCTAATCATTGTAAAGACCCAACATAAATCCCTACTACACAAAAAATCCTAATGGAAACTTCACCCAACTCGTATGCAAAATATCCCCTTTAAATGTCTCATGTTATAGTTCATGGCTTTAATCATGGCCTATTAACCCAATAATATTTTTTCAATTCCTAATTCCTTGGATTTATCCCCCAACCATGGTTAAATCCTTCATAGCCATCGTTGATACAGAAAATATTATAACAATACCCATATCTCACTCAAAGGTTGTGATTCCCTATAGACAACATGTTATGTGGTTTAGGGCATTGATTATGTCCCTTAATCCCTAAAGGATTCATAAATGACCCAAGGGCCTTATTTTCCTCGCTTGACCATGGCTAATTACTTAATGCACATGTCCCTAGTGAAAAATATTTCATAATGGTACACATATTCAACTTGGAGGCCAAATATTTCCTCTAAAGGGATTATGTCGAAGGTGATGTTCATGGATATTGAGCCGTACAAATCCATTTATGGAATAAGGCCCTTATTGTCCTCCCTCCCTTTGTTATGGTAAAGTCCTTGATACATAGTTGCTACATAAATAATGTAAGTTGTCGTCAGAATGGTCGTTTCAATTGCGACGAAAGTAAAATTGTTGCAACACATTTTCTATGTAAGCAATGAAATCTATCATCATAATGGTAGTCTCAATTGTGATGAAATGTTATTTTCACTTAGTTTACCCTTATTGTCGTATTGGCGACAATATTTTTTTTTTTGTCGCAATTGTGAGAAGTTCTCTATGAACGTCGCTCTTGCGACGGTAATTCAAATTCATTGCAGTTTCCACATGACATAAAACGACGTTTCAAAGACTCAAGATTCGTCGCAATATCCACGACATAACATCGTAAGAGCGTCAAAATAGATGTTGAAAAATGAGCGTCATCATTATATATATATATATATATGTGTGTGTGTGTGTGTGTGTGTGTGTGTGTAAAAATATGTAAATTAAAATAAAATTGGAAAAAAAAACAAAATTTATAAAACAAAACAAAATTTATAAAAAAACTAAAAAACATTTTTTTTAATTAATATTTTTAACTTTGTTTTATGATGTTTTATTTTTTAATTTTTTAAAACTTGCTCTAATTTTTTTTTTTTTTAAATAAATTGAGTTTCTTTTAGTCTTGTTTTGTTATTTTTTTAATTATCTTATTTATTGTGTTAATATATAAACAATAATATAATTTAAAGGTCGTCCTTAGAGTCTAGAACAATAGGTGATGGAGTGTAGTGTTAAGGTACTTTGTTATGTGAAGTGGCATATTCTAAACTCTTGACTAGCCTTCTATGCTGCCTATTTTCTATTATTTAAATTGCATTTCTGAATGCAAAAATGGATTCACTGTGCTAAAAAACCTCAAAAATATACTTGAAAAAAAACCAAAACGTAGACTACCGCTGTTGTCTGTCTTCAATTTTTGTTGTTGAATATGAAAGATTGGCCTTATTGGACTTACCCCTAAATAGACTGTTATCTAACCAAGTTTCTTAGACCCAACTAGCCTATAAGATTCATACAATTGACTTACTACGCCTGTACATATTTCTGGTTAGCCTTATTTCCTAAACTCGACAAATTGTGTGTGTCTCATTGTATTTATGGGTAGAGAAAAAAATAAATATTAAGATGCAAAAATCTGTAATAAAATAGGCCATGGCGTATAAAATGATGACTCTCACATCTGTTACAAACATACAACAGTCCCTCAAAGAAGATAAAACATCTATCACAAACATTTGTGACAGATGAGGTGCGATCCTTCTTTTCCCTAAAAATAGTTGATTTAGCATTGTACAAAGATCTGTATGAACTTAGTACTCGTCCAACTAATATGCAAGCCATTTTTGAGCATAAATTTACAGATTAGGCAACATGAAAGATTGAACTATTTATTAGAAGAAAAAATAAAAGTTATCATAAATAAGTGATATTTTAATTTTATTAAAATAAAACAACAAAAAAACATTTTTAAAAGTATATATTTTTTATTTATTTTATTAATGTGAATTGATAAATATTATGCAATATGGAGAATTTGTATCAACCTCAGCTAATTTGACTTAGAGTATTTGGATTTGACAATCCCTAATATCCAAAGTTCCTATGTGATGTGAAGTGAGTTAAGAATGATGCAAATTAAATTTTTTTTATGTAAAATAAATTATTGATGTAAATTATAGATAATATATAAAATTTATTATATATATTTATTTTAGTTTCAAATTAATTAAAAAATAAATATAAAAATACAATAAAAAAAAATATAAAATATAAATCTTATTATATTTAAAAATTTTAAATTGAAATAAATTTATTAAACACTAAATATCATAAATAATTAAAAAAATATGAAATACAAATCTTTTCTATTTAAAAATATTATAATTATATATATATATATATATATATATAAATAAAGAAATAACAAACGATTATGAAATCCATTCAAATAAAATAATCTTTTAAAATATGTTGAATTAATTGGTCAACCAAAAAGGCTACCTAAAAGCCTGCCATGAAATGAAAATGAAAACAACCAAACTTCCCATAAGGTGATGGTGATATGAGAGTGATAGGGCATATGATGGCCATATGATAGATACCTAACATGGTTTGGTGGAGTGGACTGTGAAGGTGATGGTGATATGAGAGATTGTCTCACATAGTTTAGTGGAGTCTACCTTGATTGTCTCATTGGAATGTACCTTTCCACTTAGGGTTTACTAATGAATGGATCACATAGTTTGGTGGAGTCTACCTTGATTGTCTTATTGGAATCTACCTTTTCACTTAAGGTTTACTAATGAATGGAACATTAAGAAGGTTTTAAAATAAGCTAATACTTAGTTGCATTGGATAATGCATATTGACTTGTTTTAAATGAGTGGGATGGAGTATCATAAATGTTATTTAATTTAAAGGGGTTAGAGATTATAATTTACTAATTTAATTAATTTTTAAATAATAATTATATTATATTTTAAAAATATTAAAATTATTAAATATTAATTTTATTTTTAAAATTTATTTATTGCTAAAATGTAATATTGGAAAAATGTAGTAATGTGATATATATACATAAAAAATATAAGTTGATTATATATATATAGTCACATCAAATTAAACATCAATTTGATGTATGAAACCTTAAACATTAAAATTGATGTATGAAACCTTAAACATTAAATTAGTATATGAATTTTTTTGTTTATGAGATAAGAAATTATCATTTAAATCGATTTAAATATATATCATAAAAAAATATATAAAACATAAACACAAAAAAAACCAAATATATAAAACATATATAAAAAAAAAATTAATAAAATAAAAACAAACACTAGGGTACAAGAACAGATGAGCACAATACACACCGCACACAAGCAAGGATTGATACAAACCACACCAAACACAGTTGGGGAGGATAGGAAAGAGGTTCGAAATTAAAGAAAGGAGGAGAAAATGCGTGTAAGGATGTCTTTATCATTTTATAACTTGCCTGCCCTGAAGGTAAACTATTCCATCCACGTTATCGTCCTGTTGATATTTTTTTAATAGCAAATTTTTTACTATCCAATGCATATAAAAATGCATATAAAGATAGTTAAATTTTGTCTTATTTTAAATCTTTTATTTTTTCATTTTGTTTTGTTTTATATTTTTATAATTTTGTTTAAAATTTAATTAAAAATTATTAGAACTGTAAATTTAAATAGTTCAATATATATAATTTTAATTAAATTGCAGATTTGAATGATTCAGTATATAATTTTAATACTTACTAATTTTCAGGAAAAAAATATTTATTTATACATTAAAAATACAATTTAAATAACAAAAAAATTACCATTCACCTAAACTTATATCTCAAAATTCTAATAAAACATACCACAAATAAAATATATAAAACAACCCTACTAAATTTTGATAACCAAGAATGGGATTTAAAATTTATTCTCCGTTAAAGGATAATGATACCTTAACTATATCCAACTTCAATGATAAGATAATAACGTGTACCTTGAATTGCACCACCATGGAGGTGAAGAAAGCGCCGCCCATAAAAACACAATCATATTGGTAACATATTTCATAATTTACTCGTTTTATTCTATTCCTCTTAATCTGTTATTTATAATATTCAATGCATTTTATTATAAAAAAATTATGATAATTATATATTTATTTTTTTTAATAAAATTAATAAATATATAAGATCTATAGTTGTTGGGTTTCAATACGTAAGTGAATTTTAATATTTTATTAATTTCATTTTTAATTTTTTATTTAAAATCTCTAAAAGTGGAAATATCTCCTCCAAATATTTGATCCTTCTAGAAATTTGATACATCCACCATCCACGATGGTTTCAATAGTAATTCAAGTTCAATCTGACCACTTCACCAAATTCTATGTATTTTGTTGGTTAAATACAAAAAACCATACCCTAGTTAAGACACAAAAATTAAATGAAAAACTATTTAAAACTTGAATTGTTTTAACTGTTAAAATAGATAATACCATACTCTCACTGCAAATTAATAGATTAAAATGCAATCAAAGAGACAAAGTCTCCCATTAGATAAAGCTACTATACCATTTTACAAAAGAAAAATTCAGATTATATGAATGCTTTAAAAATGCTTTGAACCCGAGAAAAGAGACAAAAATGTTAACGATCAAAATCATCATGATCAACCATATTATTATGGAGTGGATTTGTTTTAGTTTTTATTAATTTTTTTGTTATATACTTGACAACATCTTCTCCATATTGAAGTATAGAGCACCTCACCCAAAAAATCAAATTTCAAATCAATGCAATTTAATTTATTTTAAGTGTAAATCCACTTCACACACACATACACACATATGTGTGTGTGTGTGGGTGTGTGCACAAAGTTTGTTGGATGAAAAAGTGGCAAGGGGGTCAGCAAGAACGTGCACCTGCAGGAACATGTGTGCATTCTTAAGAATGTGTGTGTGTTCCTGTTGTGCTCAATTTTTAAGGGACTATGGACGCGTTTTGTGCCCATTTGCACACCACGCCTCACTATTTTTTTTGTTTGAAAAAGAAAAGAGGAGTAGAGGAGGAGAAAAGCACAAGATCTTGCCACCATGTTCAAATCTACCCAGGTATGCTTGATTTTTTGTCATTTCCTTTGTTATCTGTGTCTACTCTCTTGGCTTTGCAAAAATACAAAACAATTAGTCATGGGTTATGGATGTAAATTCCAATGACCTTGAAAATTTATTAACAAGGTTCACTACAAATGTGTGGCTCAATGACAATTTTGAAGAGAACACAATAAACATCGACGAAACTAATTAATACACATATAGTTTTTTCTCAAGTTCATTGTAAAGATAACACATAGTTTTTCTTTGTTTTACACAAAATTATGTTAATGATTTTGTTGGGATAAAATGAAATTGTTGTTTGTAATACCTTTGTCATAAGTGCACTTATTAAATTTCCTTATTAAATTGCACCAATTATTATTAAAATGGAACAAAGAGACAATAAAAACTACCCACAAGCAAACCAAAGTGAGAAAAACCCAAACCCACCACAATCACCAAACATAAACATACAGATTGATGAGGGGTTTGCTACTTTGAGATCGCTTGTCAATGATTTAAGGGGAACCATAGAACCTAGATGAGAGTCCTTGGTCACTTCATTGGATGTCATTGCGAGGTCCATTGTAAGTGCCCAAGGGAAATTAACTTCTATTTCTAAATATAGGGCTAGAATGTTTTAGTTTTACGGGACAAGACTGGATAGAAACCAGGTTAGAGACTTGGGTATTTCAAAACAATATATGATGTCTCGTTTTATTGATCCTCGATCTCGATAAAAACCACCTATCACCAAGAAACACATTTGTATTGATTGGTGCCTCCACCCACAAATTCTTCAAAATTGGATGGATAGGTGGTTTATGGTATTTGATGCACCTTCCTGAAATAACATAGAGGTGCCTTTATACTTTTTGAGAAAATTATGGGCATAATTAGTTTTGGGTCACCATGTAAACTGCTTTGACATTGGTGAATTCTAGGGGGTGGGTCGAGGGTATGCACATGACCAAGAGTATGCTAGGAGTGATCCCATGTTAGGTCCTTGTCCCCCCCAGCAGAAGGCCTAACCCCCATGACCAACATCCTCTTGTTGCAAAGAGCTTGCAGAAGGTACATGTAGCTCTATCATCCTTGACTCGGAGCCTAGTGAAACATGGTGTCTTTGTTGCACTATCTCGACAGGAGGTGCATGCCAGTGACATTGATAGAGGGGTCATACCTTCAACCCCTAGAGAAGAGTGCAGCGAGGAGAGGGCACATGCACATAAAAGTCATCCATGTGAACCTCATAGATGCTCAAGTTGCGGGAGGACTTGCTATGGGCCTATGGAGGCTAGTGGACAACAGAGCTTCATATAGGAGGGTAGTATCTTAACTATCTCTATGTTTTTCATCGTTATATGTTTATATATTATTATGTGTATTTATTTTGATATTTTATTTTATGATGTTTTATAGTTGTTATGCTCGTATAGAAGACCCTCTACATCGATAGATGCATCAATGTATGTATCCATGATCGATGTAGTGGTAGAGGCATCCTGCTGATTCGAGGTTCCGCATACACAAGTATGTGTCACATTTGATAAATTCACCATAGTGATTTCTTTATTTTCTGGCATACTCGAATTTATAATTTTCTTGTGTTTCTACAAGTTGCAGGACCAGGCGATGCTAAGCAATTTCCACCTGGGATGGACAAGTCACCTGCTTCACAAGTATCACGTGTTGATTTAAATCTCATTTAAATCTCAAATTTGTTGTATTTATGTTGTTGGATTTTACTATTTGGTACTAATAACAATATTATTAATATGTATGCAGGTTGTTGATATTTTCTCTAGTTACAGTACTAGTTTAGTCACTAGGAAGTCGAACACGGATTTTGGGTTACCTATTTCTAGTCCAGACATTATTCCATCACTTTTACAACTCGTGGGGGTTCATCACCACTCACACCCAATATATTTTTTATTCAGTGCATCCTCAGTGGATGCACCTGCAGGCCACCCATTCACACCACCTATTCCATCACATCCATCCACAATGGATGCACTCATATGCCACCCACGCCCACCACCATTTCCATCTACGCCATACACCGAGGCTTGTTGGCACAGGGGCATACCCAGGGTTCAACGCTACAACAACGCACCAACAAAGCCCTAACTACCAACCCTTTTGGCGACACCTGCGAAGCAGATGAAGTCTCACCCGAGGTAGAGGTAGGGGTGGTTGAAAGACTTAGGTGTCTGCAACCTTAGCTGGGACACAGATATGTGATTATAACACTTAATACAACTCTTAGCACCATCAGTTCCTCAATATGAAATCACTATTCACTTCGCTGATGAAATAGAGCTTCGCAACATTTACACTAATCTACAGTATTTAAGCACTTAGCATATATAAATGGGTCAGAATGAGCATATCAAGCACTAAGCATGACTATCTTGATCAAATCTAACATTCTTACATATCATAAGCACAAAGTAGAAGTAGATCTATCTAAACATCTTAAAGTGCTTAGCAAAATAAGACATAAACACATTATGACGAGAACAAAGAAAGGAAACACAACAATTACGTGGTTCACCCCCACCCTGGGGCTACGTCCACCAATTCTTCTTCTTTATTATATCATTCAATCAGTTACAGCACAGAGCCTCATAACCCTTCTTCGCATAGGACATAAGATCTGCGCAACTCGCTAGATCCTTCTTCCTTGCATACAACCTAATACACCAACTTGCCCTTAACTCTGCAAGTCTCTTCCAATCATGCACAAAGCCCTTACAATTCGTACTAGCACTTAGCCTTTAGCACTTATCATATCATCACATAGATGCACTTCTCCACTTCTCTTCTAATGGCCTAGACATCTATATATATATTACAAAGTAGGCCTACACATGGTTAAACCCATGGGCCGACATCCCATTCTTGTTACTTATTCCCATATCCCAAAAGGGGGCTGATATCCCATGATCTCTGCTTCATCTTGCACTCCTCCTTTGACAGGTTGTCGAAGTCCCAAAATAGGTCAACATGACCAAGAAACTCCCAAAACTTAGTCAAGGGAAAACAGACCCCCAACACTCACCTGTGACTCATCCCGAGTCACTCTGGTCTGAGCAATTCTGCCTCGAATTCCTCGAGCTTGGATCGAGCTGCTTCGACTTGCTGTTGTGTGAAGACCTCTTGCTCGATGAATTCTTGGATCACTGTGTCATTCACTATCCCTTCTAGGTGTTGTTCTACTACGGTGACAACCTGTTTTAACTCTGCTCCTCAGCTTTCAACCTCTGTAAACAAGTGGCATGCCTTATCTTGCATAGGTTGAAGTCGTTGAGTGACTTCCATCACTTTGCTTTGAAGCATATGGATCCGCTGCTGAGTTATGCGTTGTTCTTGAGACCTCTTCACTCGTTCTACAACTGACAGGGCCTTCAACTGCGCCTGTAGTGTATCTGTGTGATGCTTCACTTCTTGGAGTTGCGACTCCAGTGTCTGTAACTATGGGTTCTCAGTGAGGTTTTCATATGTCTGAGTGTTACGGTTACTCAGCTTCTTGCATTCCAATGCAAGAGATTTTAATCTGTCAACTGCGCTGCGTGCAGTTGCTTCTCGTTGGTCCCTTACGTCCTGCGAGGTCTCGGTTACAGTGCGTAATTATATATCTGCGATCACTTCTTCAAGTTGCGCCACCTGCTGTGGAACTCTCTCTTTGACCTTTACTTCAAAAACTGTCACAGAGCGAAGTGCTATGTTGACCATTTCCTTAACTTCGAGTTCCTTGACGAGTAACTTATCCTTGCTTTGCTGTAACTATGCTTTTTCTTCATCCCACTTCGCTTGTAGAGCAAGCTTTTCCTGTTCTGTAGCACTGCGTTTCTCCTTAAGGTCTTTCTGTACTTGCGCTAAAGCTTGGGTGGCTTGTGTTGTCTCTTCCTAAGCTCGTCGAAGGTGAGCTTCAACTGTATCAACGATGCAGTGTAGTTGAGTTGGCTCATCACCTAGTTCTGGTGTTTCCGATGGTAGAGGCGTAGTGGAAACTACGCGGCTATATTTTAGTGCCTACTGCACTCCTTGGAGCTCGTTCTTAATATGACTAAACATATCCTTTGGCTTAGCTTCTTTCTTCTCCACTATCTCCAGCGAAGCATCATTCAGTGCTGTGATGATGAAGTCGAAGTCGTCTGAGGTGAGGGTGGTCTCAAATTGGTCCTGGTTGCTTTCATTTTCTTCTGGGATGAAGGTTTCGGTGGGGAAACCTTCCTTCTCTTTGAAGGTTCCTCCTCATCTCTAGGTGGTGTCACCTTGCCTTTCTTCTGTTTAAATTCTACACCATCTATCTCTCTGCCATCTCCTCCTTTCTCT
>JASDQU011026834.1:21525-34928 GCA_032191745.1 Picea mariana | reverse complement strand
ACTCGGTTTCCAGCTTCAAAATGATTAGCCTCTGGATTGTCCTTCTGGTGGCGCTTACCCAACGTTGCACGACATAAAGTACTTGAGAAACAGTACTGATGTGAACGAATAAATCGTTAACTCTCCCCTTTTCGTATGCAATATGTGGGAATGACACATATCGAATAATTTTTCGACACGTGACATCGAGGGTTGGAGAAAGTGGTTTTAGGTGGACTGCTTTTGCCCTGATGTGATTCTAAGAGTTCCACGTGTCCATGAATGAAACCACAGTAGTTTTCCCTGGCCCACCTTCACATAATTAAACTTCGTGCTATTTCACCACCCGATATGGGTCTCGCCCGTTGATCTGGGCCACCTCAAAATCTATGGTCTGCCTAGTCTTTCCTTTCGCACCTCCTCTATACTTGTCCATATGTCGCCACATGTGACCAGGTCCTCCAAATCGCGCCATGTCTCTACACTTATTTAGTCCTCCGCTAAATATGAAACTCGTACTTCATGTATAATTGTTATGGTGATAACAGGTCAGGTCCACCAAAAAGGGTTATTGGAGAGTTGTAGAAATGTGTTTGGTGTTGCACAAGGGGACTTTTGGGATAGGTGACCCATAATTGTATGGTTAGGTCCACTAGAAAATGGTTAATGAAGAGTGGTACCATGATGATCAACATTGTGCTAGGTGTATTTTAAGATGGGTCTCTTTCAAGGTGTTGTTAGGAAATAGACTTTCTTTCTTGCAACTAAGTATTATTGTGTTGATATAGCTCTTTGATATATGTGTAGGTTTCCAGCAGTAGTACTTGATCCAATCTCCCAAGGATCTAACCAAGGAGGAAATATTGTACCCTTAGTCATACTACTTGATTCCTAGGTAATAGAGAGTGATCTCACCAAGTGTTGTTCTTAGTTTAATAAAGAAACATACATTTTATGTAAGGTTGATTTCAGGTGCACCTAGATGTCTTCCTATAAACCTAAGGGTACATGAAATAAATGTTTGTATTTAGGTGGCATCTAATGTGGTACTACACAAAGGGGTACCAACAAGGGTTACAAGGGTTCCCAACCAAGTGAGGACACTTATATTTCCTACATGTATTCTTCCTCTACCACATGTTTACCCTTTGAGTGATAGATCTTTCTGTTATTTAAATTTGTCAAAACATGTCTCTCACTTTAAAAAAAAACTTCTAAAATATGAGTGTGTGTTGGCTGAAGAAAGAACTTTGATACCACATATAATGTACTTAATCAAAAATATTAGAATGATATTAACAAGATTCAAAGAAATTAAATGAGAAAAAGAAAATGCAAGAAAAAATAAGATTAAACCTAGAAAATTATTACCCTTGTATCAAATATCTCTAGAAGAGTGAGCAATGCTCATAAGCCTCTTCAAAGGGGAGGCCTATTTTAGTAGAGCTCCAGTTACAATATCAACATTTAACAACCATTGCACAACCTAGATATAGATATAGTAGAAAAACCCTAACTACTTATGGTCTCGTCATTAATGGGTACCAACCACTTAGTGGGAATTATTTAATAAAGAGGACCCTTTTCACATTAAGTAAATACCCAATAACTATCTGATGGTGCTTATTCAAAGAATATGACCTCATACTTTAATTGACTAACTACTAAGTACCCAAAATAGGGAAGTAAGGGTAGGACCCTAACACCTTGATTCAACATTCACTCATTCGTGATGAAGCCATTCACTAACATCATCATCAACCTATTGCTCAAGGGAACTTGTTTGAACCTCCATATTATTAAGCTTTTAGTTCACCTTATAGAAGACCCCGACTTGAATGTGGTTCTTGTTATCACATAAAGTTGTCTAAGGGCCGCAGGGCGACCCAATCCTTTTCTTGCGCAGGTATCAGTATCGAGTTCAAAGAAACTTCCAAAAAAATTTATTATGGGCTTGAAACTCAAGAAAACAGGCAAGTTCAGCTTCCAATAGTTGGTATTCCATATGAAGTTCAGATCGACGGTTCACTAGATATCGGAATTCCAAAAGTGCACGAAGTATAGTGCCACAGAAAAAGATCTGAAGTCCCAAGGTCGAGAAAAGGTTAAATCTGGACCGTAGATCTCATCGAGAGAGATCGACGGTGGAAAATTGGCACAAGAGTCAGGAGTTCAGAATGTTGTTAAAGTTTTTCGTCAAAAGGTCGAAGTCCCGAAGCTCGAAATGTCGAAGTGTCGAAGGGCTCGAAGTCTCGAAGGCCCAAATTTCTGAAGTAGAGTAAAGGTGTGATCTAAGTCGTTGATTGTTGGTTGATAAGTACCGTCGATCTTTGTATGCAGAGACCATTCGCATTTCAGAGATCGGGAGTTGCAGAGTGAGCTGTGTTAAAGTTTCCCGGAGGCAAAAAATCTGAAGAGATCATGGTCGCAGACCCATAGGATCATGTGGCGACAAATAGGTGTCTTTATAAGTTCGTAGTTCGGAGGATTGGCAAGGGGCAGGGTGCAGATTCAGCAAAGCACAAAGTGTGAAATAGATCTGGATCATCTGATCCAGAGGGGCACATGGCACCAGATTAGCGGATTCACAGTTTCACGAATCAGAGGTTTTAGCATGGAGCACAGAGAAAGTTTGCGAAGAGAGAAGTCACGAAGCACCCAAGAATTGGGCCCATGGTCATAGCTCGTGGTCATATGGAAGGCGGGCCTAAAAAGAAAAGTTAGCACCCACTATATAGAGTTGTCCATTTCTAGGTTCCGAAGAAGCAATCGTAGCCATCAACCATGAAATAGATCTGATCGTCAATCTTAGTGAAGTGGTTTCGTAGATTCGAGTATCGGGCGATCTAGAGTCAGGTGTTGTGAAGACCTCTGAAGTGCAAAATCCTAAAATAACCATTTGAGATAAGGCGTCAGGTCATAGCCCGAGGTCAGATTGGAGTAAGGCCAAAGTTATAGGGTGCTCATCCTCTTCTCCACGTCCAAGACTCCTAAAATGCCAAATTTGGTGTCGTCTCCACACAAGGACTATGTATCCCAGAATTGATGGATGGGTAAACTTCAGCAGTGACACCACAAATAGAAGAATCATCCCAGCCACATATCTCGATCAGACGAATGGCCCCGAGTTCGTATTCTCATTCAACATCGCATTTAATCACAACAAGTAGCCATCCCTTGGTTATCTAGCTCAGTCTCGATCCCGAGGAGATATCAGTTAATGGAAACAGACTAGTAGTTGAAACCTAGGCTCACCCCATAAAAATAAGGTGTGAAGGATCTAGAGTTGTCAGCCCATGGTACCCCTGCGATCAGATTTTCCTGCAGACCCATGTCGATCTGAGCTCGCGCCTGACAGAGGGATACATGCACAGTCTAAAAGAGGACTTCTTAGATGTAAAACTTTGAATGAAATGGCCAGATCACACTTCTGGCAGAGGGGAACTGAGCCGGTATAAAAGAGATCAATTTAGATTTTGAAAAGGGGGGAGCTTTTGGCCTAGACAGGGGGGAAGCTTTGAGAGCTGTTACAACTGTATTTTTGTTGTAAGCCCGAGGGCCTGGATTGTAAATTGTTATGTTAATGAATATTGCTTTAAGTTGTTATATTGCTCATGGAGGATATGTTTCCGTCTTGCCCATATTTCATGGTTCAACATATGTTTTTTGTTTCCCTTTCTTGTTTGGATGTAATCTCTTTGATTTATGGATTCATGAGGCGATGGAGGATCTGTTGTTGTATTGCCCATCTTTCATGGTTCAACAGACGTTTTCTATTTCCCTTTCCTGTCTAGATGTAATCTCTTTGATTTATGGATTCCTGAGGCAATGGAGGATTTGTTGCCATCTTGCCCATCTTTCATGGTTCAAGAAATGTTTTATGTTTCTTCTTGTCTGGATCATTCTAAAACCCTCTAATTTATGGATTCTTAAGGCGATGGAGGATCTGTTGTCATCTTGCCCATTTTTTATGGTTTATCATTCAGACACCTTCTGTTTTCCTTCTTCCCATCACCACTTAAATCCTTTGTCTGATAGGGATCTTAAATGCCTTCGTTGAGTAGATTGTTTGTGACTCCATAGCCCAATGGCCTATCACTAATCTGTAGTGATCTTCGTTGTCTTTCCTTTCCTTAAAGTCTTGTTGCCTCACCCACTCACACCTTTTTAATCCACAAACACTCTGATGGGTATTGGGCTTATCCTCTAGTAGTCAGAGGGTGACTCTCAATGCCAACAGTTCCCAACCTTGAATCCTTCGTAGCCATTATAGTCCATGTTCTAATATTTATCAACCTTTCTACTGAGAGAGGTATTCTCTTTGATTCAATTTACATGTTCGAATCAAATTAAATGACAGCTCAAACATATTTCTTTGATTAAGTTAAGTGCATGAAAGCATGAATAGAAATGAACTAAATAATGAACAAGATGCACCCAAAGAAACATTGGATGTAGCATTATTGCATTACTATGTAAATTTTCTATGATATTCAAAATAGAACATGAGATAAAAGAGAATGACTATTCTATGCCCTATACTTAATATTATTCATAATGCACATAAGAGTAGATTTTATTCACAATATGAAGCTTCAATTGTTGAAGGAAATTTGGTTTTGCAACTATTGATGGTGTTAATGTTCTTCTTCTTAACACATTGTATTTTATTTCTAGCACATATCATTGTTTGGACTTCCATAATTTTCCTAGTGATAGTGGCCAATTCAAAGTGTGTGTGTGTGTGTGTGTGAAGATAGGTTGTTGAGTTTATGTACAATTTGTTGAGTTTTATTGTGCATCATAGTTTGGGAGATGTGTGTGCAAAATTCTATTGATATTTTGGGGTACTACCCCTTAACCATGTAAGGGGTACTACCCCTTGAACCTATAAGAATAGTTTTAGATTCATGATTGAACTTAATTGAGAGATTTGGTTCTTCGAATCTCTATTTATTTGGGGGTGCTGCTTCTACCTAAGGACATCACAAAGAAGACTATGTACATGCACAAGCAATCCCCTAGGGAGGTGCAAGGAAGTGTGGGGTCAATAGGCCCTTATGATTATATGTCAAGCTCTGTGAAGAAAAGGTGTTAGGTGTGGGCATTACATCAAGGTCGATTGCTCCATTATTTATTCCCTTATTGAGATGGTTCTTTGCTCTATAAACTCTTCTCTTGAAGATGAAACATTTACTATGTATCATTGGTGCTCAATTGAATAAAGTGTAATAGATCACCAATGATAGCATAGCTGGAGAAAGTTTCCAACATGAATGGGAATTTTCTATTATACATAAAATTGTGCAATGAATAGAAATTGATATGGTCAAATCAAACTCATGGTAAGTTGTTTGTTCTCAAATAACCTAGGAAAAATATTTGAGGACGAATGTTGCATTTGTCATTTACATGGATGGATGATGTTATTAAGAGAAATATTCTTTATACTTTGGCCTTATTTGGATCCCTTCAGTGAAGGGCATTATCAAATTCGAACAACCTTCATGGCTATGACCATCAATTAAGGTGGTGATTTTGTAAGGAACAAAACTCAAGTTGCCAAGATACCTACACGGTTTTGAGGGTGGTAGACAAAATGCATATAAAACTCATCAATAGTTTAGAAAAGAGATCATTTGTTATGTTTCAATATCCATGACTATGTCTCCATTCTTTTTTTCTAGTTAAAATAATGGTCATTAAAATCCAAATTTCTTATATGTTTTATATTTTCTTCGGTTTTGATACAAAACCTTATAAAATAATCAATTATAATAATACATATATAAAAAAAGACAAAGATAATGATAGGTATAAAAGATTTGTAATGATTTGAGTGTGGAGAAATATGGTTGTTTAGGAAGCCATTGGCTACCGAACTTCTTATTCAAGTTATTTTTCTTTGTAAGTTCAACATCAACAAAATAATGATTTTATCTTAACTCTTTCCACTTATTAATAATTGAAAAAGTAACCCAATTTTATTTATATATTTTATATTTTCTTGATTTTAATTTATAAAATTAAAAAAAAAATAATACCTCATTTAAAGACAAATATATGATAAATATAAAAAGTATTGATAATGATTTGCATGTGAAAGAATATGGTTATGCAAAAACCATGTGCAATGTTCATTGAGTGCCTAACTTATTGATGTTGCCAAACACATTCACATGAGTTATTGATAATGTCAAACAAATTCACAATATTTGCCTTTGTAATCTCAACATCAACAAAAAGAGAACCAACCCCCTTTTTAATTTCTTATAGTCGATCATTCCACAACAATCAATATCAACAAAACAACTAACCCAATTTTAATATCTTGTCGTCATTAATAATTTAATAATTTGAAAAACTAATCCAATTTATCTCATATTGTTTTTAATTTTGATGTATAAAATTAAAACAAAACAAACACTACATATATAAAGAAACAAATGTATAAATATAAAAAATATTAGTAATAATTTATAAAAGAAAGGAGGTGGTTGTATAGAAAGTATATATACTGGTTGTTTAACTTATTGATATTTCCAAATTAGTTATTATTGATAATGTCAAACACATTCAAATTATTTGTCTCTGTAATTTCAACATAAAAAAAAACCAACCCAGTTTTTAACTTCTTATAATAGACTACATATATAGAGAGACAAATCTATAGATATAGAAAATATAGAAAATATTAGTAATAATTTATATGAAAAGGAGATGGTTCTTACAGAAAGTATATACATTGACTGCTTAATAACTTATTGATATTTCCAAACACATTCTCATTAGTTATTAATATGGCCCAACACATTCACATTAGTTATTGATAATGCCAAACACATTCAAATTATTTGCCTCTGTAATTTCAACATCAACAAAAGAACTAACCCCGTTTTTTAAACTTATTATAGTAAACCATTCCATTTCACAACACCAGAGGTAACCATTAAAATTCCATCAACCTATCTGTGATCACTAGTGTCACATTAGTATCGATTTAATTGTGGTTGGTTGAAACTAACCAACCCCAATCCACCTACATTGATTTGTCGTTATAACGTCAATTCAAACTCTTTTTGTAAAAAAGAGAGACACAAAACCCACTGAAAATTGATAGATACGCCCCCCTGAGCCGTAACTAACAACAATAGCAGCAGCAGACGGAACGTTACATCGAGATTGCCATGAACACGTTCYAACGGACCCACAGTTTCATGGAAGGAATTGCATCAAAAGGCGCGGCTATGTCTCATTTAATATCATTCAGGCATGCRCTGCCCTACAYTTAGGTTGCCCTYGACACAAAGATCCACACASTTGGCTTGCCCTCGACACAATGATCCAGACAGTATCTCACGAATCTCATTAGACATAATCAATGAAGATAAAAAAAAAAAAATTCCAAATCTCTGAAAATAGCTGAAAAAGTGAAGGACCTTAAAAATCCATTGTTCCATGAAAGATTTATGAGTAGACTGTGCAAACACCGAGTGACATACTTGAACGTTGAGATTATACCATTAGCTTTGAAGCTTTTAGTGCAATTATACAGTATTTAATATTAATATTTATTTGAATTTGAACAGTTTTCACTTATGTAACAGGGATCACAAGTATGTCACCTACTCTGCAATTTGATGGAACCGTTTTCACCAATCTTAACAAATTCCCCAATATAATTGAAACGTTAGTACAGAAAAATAAAAATATATCTACTCTTTTTCCTCATTAATATCCGAATCCAAAAGCCCAGAACGGTCGAAATTGCTCCAAAGCTAAAAATTCAAAACTGTTAAAATTTCTCCACAGCCAAAGACCTTGAAAATCATTCTTCCAGCAATATTGCCACTATTTCTCTTTGATCTCAGTGAATTGTGCAAACATTGACCGACACTTTTGATTCCAAGTCTGTAAATAACATTAGTGAGCTAATTCTGAAAGATTAAACTACACTTTTCCTTAATCAAATAACATTTTTGTTCGTTTCTGCAACTTCCTTAAAGTTCTGCTTTTCCACTCTTGGTCGTGCATTTTCTGTCCTTGCGATCTCTTATTTTTCGCTGAAGTATTCAATATTTTTTATATTCTGCTAATTTTGCTGAATAATGTACCACAGAAGGGCATGATTCTGTTATCTTAACAAATTCCTCCTATAACTATCTTAATTTTTTCTCCTCCAAAAAGTTGGAATGGTAGGACCTGTGGATCGACCACGACATGAGACTTCAATTCAAGATGAGGATAGTGAGAAGAAATTGTGCCAACTTATAGGGAATTCCAGGGAATTTTTGGTAAAGTAAATGGAACAATCGTTCCTAACAAGGGTGTTTATAGTGGTAGTCACCCTCCTATTAATGGTTGATTAGTTGTTTTACTGACATACACATTTTTATCCAGGAAAATTTGAATTTGAAGTAATCGAAAACAAATCGAATAGGTCAATCAAAAATAGGTCATAAGGAGGTCATTTGGCAACCGAATGAAGACCAAATGAAGGTTGTTAGTCATGTAGATGTAAGTCGAATTGGATAAATGGTTTTTCTTGTGAAAAGAAAGAGGGTATGATGTTGATTGTGTCTTAGGTCTAGACTAAGGTTAGACATGTAAACTTTTATTCTGACTAACTAAGACGACAAAAGAGAAATATGCTCAAGGAATGTCGGTTTTCTCATTTGGGTTTACAGGGTAAAATCTTTGTATTCTGTGTGATTACTTTGTCATTTACTTTCTTATTTAAATCTGTCTTCTTCTCTTCTATTAGGTTTAGAGTGGAAGTACATTTTCCTAATAGCCTATTCCTGTATAGAATATAACTAACTCTTATTCCTTAGCCTCTTCAATAGTTTTTTTAGCCTCGTTTTTTTCTAATTGTTTTTCTTAACTTCATTCTTACACCATTAATGTCTATTTTAGATCCATTTCAGATCAATGGGACACAATGTGAATAATTGTAGGTGTTATGAGATTTTTACCCTATGACCTTGGGTCTTTGTCACAATAGAGCCTAACCATATTTAAAATACAAACCCTACCCTCACACATACAAAATTGCAATAAAATAACTACTTGGAAGAGATAATAGAAAACTTCACACCTTGTATCCAACTTTCGATGTAGTTCCTTGCTCTCTACCTTTGATTGGTTCCTAATCTCATCCTGTACCAACTTGCAAAAGGAGATTAATTCTATACCGCAACAAGATAGTTATGAAATCAAGTTATACATGCAATATGCAAATTCAAATATGTAAAGCAAGTTAACATATATAAATAGATTGGAAAAAATTACACATATATGAAGGGAAAGAGAACTATTTCATTGAAAACAATACAAGTAGGTAGTTACAACCTGAATCTAACCATCGTCACTGCCTCAAAGCCAACCGCCCATGTTCCTCCACTGGACTCTTCAAGCATCAACTCAACAAAGTGGTTCTTCCTTGAATTCCTCAGAAAGGATAGGAATACACCCTACAATCATATATGAGAGAGGAAGGAATGTTGGAAAACAAGTGTCCATATCATGGGATGTTAATCACAGGTTCAGAAAAATAGGGAAGCTTGCAAATCGTCAGCATAATATTGCACCAAGATTGTTTCTCCTCATCCATACCTCCATAGGTTCGTATATACCATCCTCGAGAGGTTGAGGCGGTTGTATTCCATTGTGTATGGGCCAAGGAAATTTTGGGAACGAGCCCAACCAAAAACCTCACCTGAAAATGTGGAATATTTTTATTTTTTCACAAAATTGAGGGTATACGAGGTTTGTACACTGGAAAATAGTGTATATACGTGATTTTCACATGGGTTAATCGCGTATGGAAAGAAAAGTATTGGTTTTTAGATTATTTTGATGAAGGAGAATGGGATTTAAGTTTGAAAGCTAAGGAATGGACTAGACCATCTCACAAATGCAAATTGGTGTGGAAATTTGTGGTATAATAGTAGGTTATTAGAACTGATGAAGTAGCACACAATGGATGCATATAAAGTACAAGGACCATGAACAAATTATTCTTGAGAGTGTAGAGAATTTTAGCTTGAGATATGATGGTTTTGTTGACCTGTTGCACCTTAGATACTCCTGAAAAATAGGATAGTACTAATGGGGTCTTTTGGCCATAGACAACCTCAAAGGGATTCATTCAAGTGGCACCATGATAAGTTGTATTATACCACCATTCAACTAGAGGTAGCCATTGGACCCATTGGGATTGTCTTTCTAAAGTAAAGAACCTCAAATATGTTTCCAAGAACTTGTTGACAACTTCAGTCTAACCATCATTTTGGGGTGATATGTAGTGTTGATATTCAATTGAATTTATTGGAGCCAAAACAACTCTTGCAAGAAATTGCTAGCTAAGGCAGGGTTGTGTTTCTTCACAATCAAGTATGGCATATCATGGGTTTTAAATACATTGTCCATGAATACTTAAGAGACCGTAGAGGCCTTGAAGAGGTGTTGGAGAGAACAAAAATGAGCATATATGGAAGGCATTCAACCGAAACCATGATTATATATTTATTACCATATTTTAGTAACCCCATAATGAAGTCCATATAGCTAGAAAAATGGGTAAATATTGGAGTTCACCTGGAGGTTTCACTATCTCTCCCTTCTGTCTATTGGAAAATTTCACACTTTTCCACAAAGGTGCAGATGTCCTTTTTCACACCTTCCCAAAAAATGATCATTTTATCCTTTCATATGTTTCATGAAACCAAAAATGACTTGTTGTGGGAAAGGAATGTAGTTTAGATAACACCTTTGATTTAAATTTTGATTGCTTGGTCAAAAAAACACATCCTTTATAGAGAATCTCTTCATTTTTCCAAGTGTATCCCTAATATGCATGGAATTCCATTTGCAGTTGTTGGATCAAACTAGTGATCTTGGGATTTGTTGCCCATTCTTTAAAGATGTCATTTAACTAGTCTACTACTATGAAAGAGAGTGAAAAGAGGGACCCTTCATTTTCATACTTCAAAGAGAGAGCATATTCCACCACATTCTCCTTTCACTTCTTATAAATTATCTCATAGTCATACCCCAAAATTTTGGTGACCCATTTTTTTTTCTTAAGAGAATAAATCCTTTGCTCTAGGAAGTATTTCAAGCTATGATGATCAATTTTGATTAGGAAAAATTGCCTAAGTAGGTATGGATGAAAGATATCCACAACATGCAATATAGACACAATATCTTTTTCATAGGTGGATTTTCCCAAGTGCCTCTCATAGAGTTGTTTGCTGGTAAAATCCAATCATTGTCCCTCTTACATGAGTACTACTCCAATGCCTTTACATGAGGCATCACATTCTAATACAAAGGTTTCATTGAACTTTTGTAGAAAGAGTATTGGGGTTGTACACATATCATTCTTCAAGTCCTAGAACACCCATTCGATGGCATCATTCCAATAGAAAGGCTTTTTTTTTAGAAACGTTGTGAGGGGAGTTGCAATCTTACCATAATTCCTAATTAACTTTCTGTAATAACCAATGAGACCAAGAAAAAATATTAAACTTTTAAGATTTTTGGGGTGTGGCCAATCCTTCATCACTTCAATTTTATTTGGATCCACATGCACACCATTGTGACTAATAATATGACCCAAATATTCCACTTCGTAGACACTAAAGGAACATTTGAATTGATTAAGAAAGATTTGATGTTCAACAAGTAATTGTAAGCCCTGATCCATGTGGATTACATGGGCTTTCCAAGTTTTAGTATAGATCAAGATATAATCAAAAGAGACAAGGAAAAAATGACATGGAAAGGGTTTAAATATTTTTTTCAAGAGGATTTGGAAGATGGGAGATGAATTTCAAGGGCCAGAGGGAATCACCAAGAAATCGTAATGACCTTCATGAGTGTGAAAAGATGTTTTAGGAATATTCACTTATTTTCATGTGAATTTGGTGATAGCCCGAGTGGAGATTGATTTTGGCAGAGAATTGAACACACTTGAGCTCATCCAAAAGGTCATCAATGACTGGAATGGGAAATTGATCTTTGACTATAAGCTTGTTCAAAGCTCAAAATTCAAGAAACATGCATCAAGTTCCTCCTTTCTTAAGGACCACGATGACCAATGACAAATAAGAGTTGGTATTAGGGTCAATGACACTAGTGGAAACCAACTCTCTGGCTATACTTTCTATTTCATTTTTTTGGGAAAATAGATGGTGATATTGGCATACAATGGGTGAGAGGCTACCACATTTACGTGTAATAAAATGATCATTCTCACCATGGGAGGGTGGTTAATATGTAAATGATGGTATTATAGCCCACTTGCTTCACCAACATGGATCCTCAATGGAATTTAACTTATGGTCTATGTCTCGGTATTGTACAAAGATACATGTTTTATGAATGGCATACCCTTGGGTGTAACCTACACACATCAAACTATTAAATACACAACAGAAATGGAGCCAATAAAAATCAAGACCCTGCAAATACTCTATCCTTGATAACTTTGTATAGATTGCTTCAAAAAGGTAGTGACCAAGTAAGAATGTGGCTTCATGAGTATTGTACTATGTGTAACCTCTCCCCTTTATTCTTCTACAATCATGTAAGGATGAAATATGAAAAACAACTACCCATTATTGTTTGGTGTATCATATGCACAAATAACCAGTTGTCAATGTTGATAACAATCAAAACTTTTCAATTAATCTATCACTAGAGATCTATATCAATGAAAATCCTTTCACATGATTATCCAAATCAACTAAATTTATTGAGGTCATAAATACCAAGATAGAGTCATGGTTTTGTATGCTTGTTTTATTTTTATTGTAGTGTCTTTCTTGATTAATTGAAGACTTTCCCCGAAAGGCCAATGCTTTCGGTAAAACCACCCAGCCAACAATGTTAGATATTGGTGAAACATGTTTGGGTCAAACATCAACCACCAAACCAACGCTCAAGCTTATCATCAACCAATTAGAAGAAGTGTTATGGTTATCCCCCAATTATCTGAATGAACACTACCCGCTAAGGGAAATACTATTCAATGTGGAGATGGTTACTTGTTGGTTTAAATATCAAATTGAATATACTTAGACTTTAAATTTTGTTTAGTCATTCAAAAATAGTCTCCAATGCAAATTTAAACGCCATTCATTAAACATACATGTGATAGCCATTCTTTAACCTAGATGTATGAAATGGGTTATTACTCAGCATGGTTACCAAAGGATAAGAGATGGATTCCAATTAATTATACAACCCAAAATATGAGAATAAGATGCCTTTTAAAATCAATGTTATGCCCAGTGAGATTGTCATTAATCATATGACAAATAAAACAACTTGGAACAAGATCCAACCTCCAATAAATGTTCTAGATTCCAATCTAGTGCTACAGGAAAGAGAGAGACATCGACCAGACCGTGTATGGC
>JASDQU011026834.1:9518-21475 GCA_032191745.1 Picea mariana | reverse complement strand
GGTGACACCTGTGTTCTGTGTTTTATGTTTGTTGTTTCTTTTCACAGTTTCAAGTTGTTTTCAGTTGATATTAGATTGTAGTTTGTTTTTGTTTCTCTAACCCTATGCAGCATAGTTGTTCTACCCTTCCAAACCCAACAGGGTATGCAAGCGCTCTGTATTTGCTCACCTGGTGACCATTTGAACGCGAACAGAAGTGTTGACCAGGAAAATTCGAATTTGAAGTAATCAAAAACAAATCGAATAGGTCAATCAAAAATAGGTCATAAGGAGGTCATGTGGCAACCGAATGAATACCAAACGAAGGTTGTTAGTCATGTAGATGTAAGCCGAATTGGATAAATGGTTTTTCTTGTGAAAAGAAAGAGGGTATGATGTTGATTGTGTCTTAGGTCTAGACTAAGGTTAGACATGTAAAATTTTATTCTGACTGACTAAGACGAAAATAGAGAAATATGCTCAAGGAATGTTGGTTTTCTCATTTGGGTTTACAGGGTAAAATCCTTGTATTCTGTGTGATTACTTTGTCATTTACTTTCTTATTTAAATCTGTCTTCTTCTCTTCTATTAGTTTTAGAGTGGAAGTACATTTTCCTAATAGCCTATTCCTCTATAGAAATATAACTAACTCTTATTCCTTAGCCTCTTCAATAGTTTTTTTAGCCTCCTTTTTTTCTAATTGTTTTTCTTAACTTGATTCTTACACCATTAATGTCTATTTTAGATCCATTTCAGATCAATGGGACACAATGTGAATAATTGTAGGTGTTATGAGATTTTCACCCTATGACCTTGGGTCTTTGTCACAACAGAGCCTAACCATATTTAAAATACAAACCCTACCCTCACACATACAAAATTGCAATAAAATAACTACTTGGAAGAGAGAATAGAAAACTTCACACCTTGTATCCAACGTTCGATGTAGTTCCTTGCTCTCTACCTTTGATTGCTTCCTAAGCCATCCTGTACCAACTTGCAAAAGGAGATTAATTCTATACCACAAAAAGGTAGTTATGAAATCAAGTTATACATGCAATATGCAAAGCAAGTTAACATATATAAATAGATTGAAAAAAATTGCACATATATGAAGGGAAAGAGAACTATTTCATTGAAAACAATACAAGTAGGTAGTTACAACCTGAATCTAACCATCGTCACTGCCTCAAAGCCAACCGCCCATGTTCCTCCACTGGACTCTTCAATCATCAACTCAGCAAAGTGGCTCTTCCTTGAATTCCTTAGAAAGGATAGGAACACACCCTACAATCATATATGAGAGAGGAAGGAATGTTGGAAAACATGTTTCCATATCATGGGATGTTAATCATAGGTTCAGAGAAATAGGAAAGCTTGCAAATTGTCATCATAATATTGCACCAAGATTGTTTCTTCTCATCCATAACTCCATAGGTTCATATATACCATCCTCGAGAGGTTGAGGTGGTTGTATTCCATTGTGTACGGGCCAAGGAAATTTTGGGAATGAGCCCAACCAAAAACCTCACCCGAAAACGTGGAATATTTTTATTTTTTCACAAAATTGAGGGTATACGAGGTTTGTACACTGGAAAATAGTGTATATACGTGATTTTCACATGGGTTAATCACATATGGAAACAAAAGTGTTTTTTTTTAGATGATTTTGATGAAGGAGAATGGGATTTAAGTTTGCAAGCTTGGGAATGGACTGGGCCATCTCACAAATGCAAATTGGTGTGGAAATTTGTGGTATAATAGTAGGTTATTAGAACTGATGAAGTAGCACACAATGGATGTATATAAAGTACAAGGACCATGAACAAATTATCCTTGAGAGTGTAGAGAATTTTAGTTTGAGATATGATGGTTTTGTTGACCTATTGCACCTTGGATACTTTTGGAAAATAGGATAGTACTAATGGGGTCTTTTGGCCATAAACAACCTCAAAGGGATTCATTCAAATGGCACCATGATAAGTTGTATTATACCACCATTCAACTAGAGGTAGCCATTGGACCCATTGGGATTGTCTTTCTAAAGTAAATAACCTCAAATATGCTTCCAAGCACTTGTTGACAACTTCAGTCTGACCATCATTTTGGGGTGATATGTAGTGTTGAGATTCAATTGAATTTATTGGAGCCAAAAAAACTCTTGCTAGAAATTGCTAGCTAAGGCAGGGTTGTGTTTCGTCAAAATCAAGTATGGCATATCATGGATTTTAAATACATTATCCATGAATACTTAAGAGACCATAGAGGCCTTGAAGAGGTGTTGGAGAGCACAAAAATGAGCATATATGGAAGGCATTCAACTGAAACCATGATTATATATTTATTACCATATTTTGGTAATCCCATAATGAAGTCTATATAGCTAGAAAAATGGGTAAATATTGGAGTTCACCTGAAGGTTTTACTATCTCTCCCTTCTATTTATTGGAAAATTTCACACTTTTCCACAAAGGTGCAGATGTCCTTTCTCATACCTTCCCAAAAAATGAACATTTTATCCTTTTATATGTTTTATGAAACCAAAAATGACTTGTTGTGGGAAAGGAATGTAGTTTAGATAACACCTTTGATTTAAATTTTGATTGCTTGGTCAAAAAAACACATCCTTTATAGAGAATCTCTTCATTTTTCCAAGTGTATCCCTAATATGCATGGAATTCCATTTGCGGTTGTTGGATCAAACTAGTGATCTTGGGATTTGTTACCCATTCTTTAAAGACATCATTTAACTAGTCTACTACTATGAAAGAGAGTGAAAAGAGGGACCCTTCATTTTCATACTTCCAACAGAGAGCATATTCCACCACATTCACCTTTCCCTTCTTATAAATTATCTCATAGTCATACCCGAAAATTTTGGTCACCCATTTTTTTTTCTCGAGAGAATAAATCCTTTGCTCTAGGAAGTATTTCAAGCTATGATGATCAATTTTGATTAGGAAAAATTTCCTAAGTAGGTATGGATGAAAGATATCCACAACATGCAGTATAGACACAATATCTTTTTCATAGGTGGATTTTCCCGAGTGCCTCTCATAGAGTTGTTTGCTAGTAAAATCCAATGCTTGTCCCTCTTACATGAGTACTACTTCAATGCCTTTACATGAGGCATCACATTCCAATACGAAGGTTTTATTGAACTTGTGTAGAAAGAGTATTGGAGTTGTACACATATCATTCTTCAAGTCCTAGAACACCTATTCGATGGCATCGTTCCAATAGAAAGATTTTTTTTTAGAAAGGTTGTGAGGGGAATTGCAATCTTACCATAATTCCTAATTAAATTTCTATAATAACCAATGAGACCAAGAAAAAATATTAAACTTTTAAGATTTTGGGGGTGTGGCCAATCCTTCATCACTTCAATTTTATTTGGATCCACATGCGCACCATTGTGACTAATAATATGGCCCAAATATTCCACTTCATAGAAACTAAAGGAACATTTGAATTGATTAAGAAAGATTTGATGTTAAACAAGTAATTGTAAGCCCTGATCCATGTGGATTACATTGGCTTTCCAAGTTTTAGTATAGATCAAGATATAATCAAAAGAGACAAGGAAAAAATGACATGGAAAGGGTTTAAATATTTTTTTCAAGAGGATTTGGAAGATGGGAGGTGAATTTCAAGGTCCAAAGGGAATCACCAAGAAATCGTAATGACCTTCATGAGTGTGAAAAGATGTTTTAGGAATATTCACTTATTTTCAAGTGAATTTGGTGATAGCCCGAGTGGAGATTGATTTTGGCAGAGAATTGAACACACTTGAGTTCATCCAAAAGGTCATCAATGACTGGAATGGGAAATTGATATTTCACTATAATCTTGTTCAAAGCTCAAAATTAAAGAAACATGCATCAAGTTCCTCCTTTCTTGAGGACCACGATGACCAATGACAAATAAGAGTTGGTATTAGGGTCATTGACACTAGTGGAAAGCAACTCTCCGACTATACTTTCTATTTCATTTTTTGGGGAAAATAGATGGTGATATTGGCATAGAATGGGTGAGAGGCTACCACATTTAAGTGTAATAGAATTATCATTCTCACCATGGGAGGGTGGTTAATATGTAAATGATGGTATTATAGCCCACTCTCTTCACAAACATGGATCCTCAATGGAATTTAACTTATGGTCTATGTCTCGGTATTGTACAAAGATACATGTTTTATGAATGTCATACCCTTGGGTGTAACCTACACACATCAAACTATTAAATACACAACAGAAATCGAGCCAATAACAAACAATACCCTACAAATACTCTATCCTTGATAACTTTGTATAGATTGCTTCAAAAAGGTAGTGACCAAGTAAGAATGTGGCTTCAGGAGTATTGTACTATGTGTAACCTCTCCCCTTTGTTCTTCTACAAGAATGTAAGGATGAAATATGAAAAACAACTACCCATTATTGTTTGGTGTATCATATGCACAAATAACCAGTTGACAATGTTGATGACAATCAAAACTTTTCAATTAATCTATCACTAGAGCTCTATATCAATGAAACTCCTTTGCACATGATTATCAAAATCAACTAAATTTATTTAGGTCATAAATACCAAGACACAATCATGGTTTTGTATGCGTGTTTTATTCTTATTGTAGTGTCTTGCTTGATTAATTGAAGACTTTCCCCAAAAGGCCAATGCTTTCGGTAAAACCACCCAGCCAACAATGTTAGATATTGGTGAATCATGTTTGGGTCAAACATCAACCACCAAACTAGTGCTCAAGATTATCATCAACCAATTGAAAGAATTGTTATGGTTATCCCCCAATTATCTGAATGAACACTACCCGCTAAGGGAAATACTATTCAATGTGGAGATGGTTACTTGTTGGTTTAAATATCAAATTGAATATACTTAGAATTTAAATTTTGTTTAGTCATTCAAAAATAGTCTCCAATGCAAATTTAAACGTCATTCATTAAACATACATGTGATAGCCATTCTTTAACCCAGATGTATGAAATGGGTTATTACTTGGCATGGTTACCAAAGGATAAGAGATGGATTCCAATTAATTATACAACCCAAAATATGAGAATAAGACACCTTTTAAAATCAATGTTATGCCCAGTGAGATTGTCATTAATCATATGACAAATAAAACAACTTGGAACAAGATCCAACCTCCAATAAATGTTCTAGATTCCAATCTAGTGCTACAGGAAAGAGAGAGACATCGACCAGACCGTGTATGGCCATATAGATTGCATGGATATTTCTCTAAGATGTTTATGTAGTGCATGACCTCATACAACCTCCCACTCTACAAATTAATGATTGTACGTCCTATGGGAAGGAACAAACACACAATTAGGTATGAAATCGACCTAGGGAGGATGAATTATAGTCTAGGGGATGAATGACTATGCCCAACAAGTAGGAATTTGAACCAAGCAAATGAAATCATCCCATGCAATATAAAATCGACATAGGCAAATGTGGAATTAACCTAGGCAATGTGGAATCAACCTAGGAAATGTGGAATTATCCTAGGCAATGTGAAATCATCCTAGGAAGTATAAAATCAACCTACGCAAGTATGAATTGACTTAGAGAGAGATAGAGAACATACATCATGTTGGGGAATCAGGATCCTATAGGAGAGAGAAATCTACCCAAAAGTAAAAAATAAACCAAATTAGAAACTCCCTAAACTATTGCAATGTCTCTCTCACTACATCCCTCAATCTCATTCACACAATTACATAAGAAGTCTAAAACTTCTAACTATTAGTGTTCATTCGCTTGCACATGGAGAATGAAACTATAAACAAATCCACATAGCTACAACAAAGGTCGAATTATCACACCCATAAAATAACCAGGAAACAATTTAATATGAATAAAAGTTGTATCAAACACATACAAGATATTATCACAAAAATAAACACGGTAATTAATCACAATGAACTCCAAAATTTTACCCTAGAAACCCAAATGGGAAAATTAGTTTTGAATGTTTGCTCAGTTCTCATTTTGGCGATCTTTGGTTGAAATGTAGTCCACGGATCTATATGCATCCTCTCCTCTCTTGGAAAAAAAAGAGACCCTTTGAGAGTGAAAATATAGGAACAAATAGGGAGAGATGGGGTAATGGTGTTGGAAAAATATTGAGCAAATAAGCGTATACTTGTCATTGATGGCAAGAACGTGTGGTCGCAGTGATGAAAACAACATTGAATAACAGCGCAGTAATAATCGAGAGGANAAACCAAATTAGAAACTCCCTAAACTATTGCAATGTTTCTCTCACTACATCCCTCAATCTAATTCACCCAATTACATAAGAAGTCTAAAACTTCTAACTATTAGTGTTCATTCACTTTCACATGGAGAATGAAACTATAAAACAAATCCACAGAGCTACAACAAAGGTTGAATTATCACACCCATAAAATAACTAGGAAACAATTTAATATGAATAACAGTTGTATCAAACACATACGAGATATTATCACAAAAATAAGCAAGGTAATTAATCACAATGAACTCCAAAATTTTACCCTAGAAACCCAAATGGGAAAATTGGTTTTGAATGTTTGCTCAGTTTTCATTTTGGCGATCTCTAGTTAAAATGTAGTCCATGGATCTATATCCATCCTCTCCTCTCTTGGAAAAAAAAGAGACCCTTTGAGAGTGAAAATATAGGAACAAATAGGGAGTGATGGGAAAGTAAGAAAACCACATGAAGTTTCATCAAGTTATTTCCATGTAGGGAAAAGTAGTATTTCATCTAAGTGATGGTGGGTATATATTATATTATTTTCATGATCTTAGGTCCCACTATTAGGGGTTTATGAGGCAAATCCCCCGGGAAAACAAATTGGGCTTTATTCACTAATTTTTTGGGTGGTCTTTTGCCTTTGAAGAGGAGGGGGTCGTTTTTGGTCGCTTAGTGGCGCATGGCATTTCAACCCATGGTTTTCTAATTCTAGTTAAGGAATTAAGATTGTAACATAATTTGGGTCAATGTATTAGGGGTTTTTAGATGTCACAAGATCCTATATATTGTATTGTAAACAATGAATATGAATCATAAATAGAATTAGAGGTGTGAATCTAAAACACATTGTTGGTTTTCCTGGTTGTGTTTCCAGGGAAAATCTCTATGTATATGTGTGATTACAATTGTTTTATTTTTTTCGTTAAGAATATATGTGTGCATTACATTATTGTAAAAGGTTTAAAACTTACATTTGGTATCAGAGCAATTTTGGGCAAGGGGGATGCCTTTATGGATAATGGTTTGTCTTAGGTATATGATAAACCTTGTTATAGTGGGAGCTCTAGGGTATCTATTCTTGCGGTGAAAATAAATTGTGAGCAGTTAAAAAATAGAGATCGAAAAATTTAATGGGAAAATTTTGGATCTGTGGAAGGTCAAGATGAAATATCTTTTGGTATAAAAATATGAATGGGTCATTGTAGATCTAAGTACTGCACCTATAGGAATGTCAATAGAAGACTAGACAAATTTGGATCAAAGGAAAAGAGTACAATCTGGTTGTATCTCTCATATTGATTATTAATGAATGTGTGAGGGGAAGTTACAACCAAGGAATTATGGAATAAGTTAGGGGATTTGCATCAATATAAGTCCCTAGTAAACAAAATTTTCTTATGGAAGAAGTTGTACAATTTGAGGATGAAAGATATAAACTTGGTAACATAGAATCTAGATGCCTTCAATACTGTGGTAAGTCGGTTATTGTCTATTGATAGTAATATTTATTATGAATATAAGTGAATCATTTTATTGTGCTCTTTACTAGATTTTTGGGATAGTATGTTTGTCACCATAGGTAGTAATGAAACTAATTTAAGTTTTGATGATGTGGTCTCATCCTTGTTGTCAGAGGAGATGAGGCGGAAAAACATGGAAATACAAAGCATAGATGCCTTATTTATAAGAGGATGCTCTCAAGGAAAGAAATAAAAATAAGTCCTCAAGTGGGAGATCTAAACCTAGAGGAAGATGTAAATCTCGAGGAAAATTTGTAAAGGTATGCTAGAGATGTGGAAAAGAAGGGCATTACAAGAAACAATGTAGATCCAAAAGTGTTGAGAGAGAGAAGGGATCTAATGATGCCCCTTATACAGAATAAAAAACCTCTATAGATGAAGTAGGGGATGTGTAATTGGCTTCTTCAAGAACACATGAAAATCATGAGGCATGGTTGGTCAACTCAAGTGCATCCTTTTATATGACTCCTCAAGGGGAGTGGTTTCGCGAGTATGAAAGGTATGATGGGGGTGATGTTTTTCTAGGACATGAATCGATAGCCAAAATTGTAGGATGAGGAAAATTCAAGTTGAAGCTTATGTATGGTAGGATTAGAACACTCCCTAGTGTTCTTCACATCCCAGGATTGGATAGGAATTTTATTTCTATAAGCAAGATGGGAAATGTAGTTGTAAAAATAGTGTTTGAAAAGGAAATCTGCAGGATGTTCAAGGAGCAATGGTGTTGTTGAGGGGAGTTCAGATTGGAAATTTGTATAAGATGATGGGAAGCACTATAAGTGACGTGTGTAACAATTAATTTGTTCCTGAGATTGAATTTGAAGAAGGAAAAAATCTTGTAGTTTCTAGACAAAATATTGTGTTGTGGCATCAAAGACTGGGGCATATTGGAGAGAAGGGGATTTGATTACTACATGGTAAAGGTATATTGAATTTGTAATACCCTAGGATGTGCCCCAATTATATTATGAATTGTTATCATGTTTATAGGCTGGTGAGCTGAGCAATTGTAAGATGGTAATCTTATGTGTAAGTATGCCGGAGAGACTAGGTGTTAAAGGCCATGAGCGTGTTTTTGTACATGTAATTATGCACTTTGTTAATATATAAACATCGCTATGTGCAGACCGGCCATGAAGAAAGAGTGATGGGGGACTGATATTCCACAAGGTTGGGTAAGGGAAAGGGGGATGAAGGTTTGGGCTTAGGGGCTAAGCTAGGGGGTTTGCCTCTAAAGGTGGATAATAAGTTATTATTATTTCCTAAAAGGCTAAGGTAGAAAATTGACCAAGTGTTTTCCTAAGTTCCTGGAAAAGGAACATATGAAAAGTGGAGTGCATGCAGCTCCAGGAAGACAGGTGTCAACCTGGGCTCATTCAGCTAAAACCCAAGAGTCATCTTGTGTTGGGGGTTGGCTCTGCATTCATTCTGTCATCCTCCTCTTGAGTTCCCTGGGATTCCCGTCTAAACCCGTTGTTGGCCATTGTGATTGCCCTCTGTATAGACATGCACCTCTAAAAGCCCATAACCATGAAGCTGACCTACATGATCTGTGTACCCAGCCTATTCTCTTTTGTAGAGCCAAGTCTACACTAAACTGTCTTTGGGTTGTTGCCATCAGTTTCCTAAGTCATGTTGTGTCTTAGTTCTCGACTGTTACCGTTTGGGGTGTCCATAACCATTTTCCTTTTGTTGTTGCTGTCACTCGTACTTTACTCGATCTGAGTCGAAGATTGACTGAAGGAGCAGGTTGTTAGGCCTGTGAGCGACTCTCTCCAGGTGAGAGAGTGCACGGAGAAAGTGAGAACTCCTGGAAGGGGTCTTGTAGCTACCACAGAGCTCAGAGAATTCTGGTCTGGCCTGTTGCTAAATTCCTTGCCCAGTGGAGCTTAGTCCCATCTCGGGGGTGACCTACTGCTAAGAGTGATGAGCAATGTGGTCTAAGGCTAGGAGGTTCACAGAAGGTCGGCACACAGTTGGTGGATTTACTCCAAATAAAAGATAAGTATCATTGTTGTGCTTAATTATGTATTTTATGCATGTTTTGTGATGCTTGTATGTTTTCATGTATTTCGTTGCATGTATGAATTGTTGTTAATTCCATTGATTCTGTTTACTAGCAGTAATTTTGTGATTATTGTGATTAAGTGTTTTAATTCGATTAAAATGCATGTTAGATGTATGTATGTATGTATTTCCATGTGGTATCATTTCCCGGTTGTGTTGGAGGCTGGGGATGTTACAAATTGGTATCAGATCCAAGGTTTCAATGTTGGGCATGGATGGGCCGAATAAGTGGTCTTTGGACCGATATTTCAGGTGGAAATTGTGTCTGGAAGGACTAATTTGGGACCTCAGAACCTTCATGAGTGCCAAGAAGCTACCTTGGTCATGTTATGAAGCTCAATAGGAGTAGCGATGTCATAAAAACATGATAGAAGTGGTATTGGACCACAGAGTAATGTGTGTTGTAGGATCTATTCGGAAGGAAGGGAAACCCTTTTACGACCGTCAGATTTAGAGAAGGTGCAGGAGGGTTATCCTGGAAGCCTTTTGGATTTCAGAAATTGGGAGAAGCGGGGTGCACTGAGGCACAAAGCTCTGAATTATGAAGCTCTAAAGTCCCATAAGAGACTATGTCGTAGATCTGAGGGGATAGGCTTGATCATTAGATCTTGTGAAATCGTGCACAGGTTAGTTGGAGAACCCTTCGTAATTCACAGAATCGTAAGATTGGATGTGAAGAGAGTTGAACACTCCTAAAGAAAGGAATCACGAAGTGTATCTTGACCGTTGGCTATGGGAGATATAAGGACCGTCGATTATCCAAGGAGAGTTCAGAACTGTGGAAATCGGGAGAAGGGGAATGTGTTGATGCACAAACTTTCGAAGCTCGAAGTTTTGAAGTGAAAGGGTAGATGTGGTGGGGTCAGATGATGTCACTTGGGGTGACGTGGACCTTCCTAGGCATACCACGTACCATCTCCTTAGCCAATGATAGTTGTACTATGTGGGCCCGGAGGATAGATAAGTCAAAAGTTTGGAAGTCGCAAGATTGGAAGGAAGCAAGCATCAAAGCTTCTAGAACCCGAAGTTCTGAAGCTCTGAAGTCCCAA
Source organism: Picea mariana (assembly GCA_032191745.1). Lineage (NCBI taxonomy): Eukaryota > Viridiplantae > Streptophyta > Pinopsida > Pinales > Pinaceae > Picea > Picea mariana. Next base: position 10,595 of record JASDQU011026834.1, on the reverse strand, counting down.
ATTCCGAAGCCCCAAAGTTCTGAAGCTCCTAAGTTCCGAAGTCCTGAAGCTCCAAATTCTCTAAGCTTCAATGACAGAAGTTCCACAATGAGTTTCAGCCGTTGGATGTTAGGTAGACGTGGACCATTGATCCACCCTACTTTGTGAGTTCGTTAATTTGGAACTCCGAGAGTCTGTGGTGATCTATTATGAATAATTTAGAACCCGAAGTCTTGATTAAGAGACTATTGATCTAGCACTTGGTCATAACCCATGGTCGCAGGGGTTGGGGCTAAGAGAAAAGGGCCAAGGCCTACAGTTATCATAGGGCCGAGAAGAGCTCAGAAAAATTCATGGAATCTGAATGTTTTTTGTAATCGGATTTGGTTTATGAACTCTGTGGGATTTGTTAAGAAATGATGGCCTGACAAATTACGGTTGTCTACACGTTGTGTTTGCAGATTTCAACGAGTGTCAAGACCGAAGCGAATTCAAACTGAGTGTAGAGGAATGGAGGAGGCACAGAATACTTCCAGCTCAGAGAATGAAGCTAAAGGGATGGATGTCCATTTGGGAGTAGAAGGCTCTAACTCTAATGGGAATGGAGATGAGATAGATAAGGAAGGGTGTATGATGAAAATCATTGAAAAATTGCAGAAAGATGCCCAAACTCACCGAGAAGATAGCAGGAAGATTGTGAAAGATAAGGAACAATAGGGTGAATTCAACCTAAAGTTGATGCGGAGCCTGGAAAGGATCGAAAGGAAGTTGGATAAGGAGAGTGATTCAATAAAAATAGGGAGTCGTGGACCCCCTGAGAAGAAAATAAGATCGAGAAGCATTAGCATGCATCATCGTCACTCCCCGAAACAATCCTATAAGGAAGCATGCAATAGTTCAAGCTCGTCTCCTACCAAAAAGCATAGGAGATCTGGAGTGGATGAACTAAAGGGATAAATGAACAAGATTAAGCCTCCTACATTTGATGGAGAACACAAGAAGGAGGAATATGTCGAAACATGGTTTCTTGGCATGAGGAAATATTTCCAACTACAGAATTATTCCTCTCATGTAGAAGGAAGAATTGCAATGTATCAA
>JASDQU011026833.1:59502-82534 GCA_032191745.1 Picea mariana | reverse complement strand
TGGAAATGCTATGATTGTTGTTCTCCAGTCCACCTTCCTAGATTTGATAATATGAGATACCCGGAGGATCCAAGAGAGCTTTTTTGGAAAGAGAATCAACCTATTGATTTTGTTCCCTATAGAGATGAACGAAACTTCACGAAAAGAGTCAAAGCGTAAAAGTTTGATAGTTGACCCACCATTTTTAGCATCAGTCCCCTTTTCTTCAATAATTTTGATATCGATTCATGTTTCACTAATCAACATTTCATTTCCATGTCTAATGGATGGCACAACATGTTTTGCATTGAATCTTAATCTCCTAACAATCCCCTTTGCTTCAATAGTTTTGATATCGATTCATGTTTCACAAATCAACATTTCAATTCTATGTTTAATGGATGACACAACATGTTTTGCATTGAATCTTAATTTTTCAACAATCTCGGTAGAATCACTTCTAGATGAAAGAGAATAAGAGGTTCATATAATTTATTGTTATTGGATATGAGTTATGGGAAAGACATTTATATTGAGACATTGTTCCTCGAACACTTTGCGAGTTATGGGAAAGATATTTATATTGAGACATTGTTCCTCGAACACTTTGCTAAAGAATTCAATGCTTCTATTTTTAGATGAGGTTTTCCAAAAATTATGTAAGGTGGTTTAATCTCCTTATCAAAGTTACTAGCTGCTAGTATATGTCAACATGAATATAGTTTTTGAACATCTATCAAATTATGAATATAGTTTTTGAACATCTATCAAATTATGTGAGGTGATTCAATCTCCTTATCAAAGTTACTAGCCTCTAGTATATGTGAACATAAATATAGTTGTTGAACATCTACCGAAATTTAGGCATTACTGAAATAATATTACTAAATGCATGCAAGTGGACAAAATCACATTGTATCCGATGGAAGATAAGATCCATGAATGCATTACTAGTCACCATTGTTCATTTATTAAAGAATTTTTTAAACCTATATCTGATGTTTGTAATTGTGAATTATTTTTATCTCTTCTAAAATATAGGAGTTTGAACATGGATAAAAGTAAATTAGGCATGAAAATAGTGAAAAATAGAATCAATTAATTACATAGTAAAATCTTATCTTACATCAATGCATTCATATCCATTGGTAAAAAATCTCATTCATGAGACTATAATGTGGCCCATGACATATTGGTTGAATCAATTGTAATTACAAGAACAAGACAATGTCATTTGCTTAAGTACACATCACAAATTGTTAAACTACATCCAAAAACTCTAAGAAGATCTTCTATTAGAAGAGACACTCTTGATGTAGAGGGGAAAATGGATAAATTATGGGCATCCAATGGTAGGTTGGCATGTAGAGACATGAAGTTAGTTGAAGCAATGAACGAATTAGTGTATGCCTTTTGGCATCATAATACTAAAACTTTATTCAACATATGGGATGTATTAACTTGACATGACACAAACTTTATCTTGACATGACACAAACTCAATATTTTGAGATGTTTAAAACTACCCATTAAGAGTTGAGGCAGTTGAGGCCTGGGTAGAGATCTTTAAATAAATTCAGACCTTGATACATGTTAAAATCAATACCATATGTAACATTTGTTGTTGTAGATACCATATAGAGTTTGAGTATTATAATAAAAAAAATGTATATATATGCCTTCTTTTTGCATTCTAACCATGCATAAAAATGCTCAAGTACACTACCATCAATTAGTTCAACATAATTCATCCAAAAAATCATGTGTCTAAGACAATATGGGAAAACGTATTATGTAAAACATTATTTAGATGGTACTTGCGATGAATGTGCTTAACTAGAATTATGAAGGAAATGTGTTCTTAAGAGTGATTCAGAAGAGCATGCACTCAAGAAAAGGATTGTTGACATGGAGAGCTTCAAATATGTTACTTATCACTTTCAGATGGAAATGAAAACAATAAAATTAAATTGGTTACTTCCTAGGTGACAATGGCTCTCACAAATTTTCATTAAAACAAGATGATTATTTTTTAATATATATGTAGTTATCTGACACCAAATTTCTTTTACTCTAAGGTGCAAGTCTAAATTTATATCTGTGCTTTCCATGAAAATATATAACATTACATTATTCATGTTCATATGTCATAGTGGTAAGAATAGATATTCATAATATGTGGAGTTAGAATCTCTCATGAATTTGTCATAGAAAGATGGATTACTTTTGTGGTTCATGTGGTAGTGATGAATGTGAAGTAATAATATTGGATGATTCATAGCACCAAGTTTCACTCGGAAATTATCAATGTGTAGTTTTTGAAATAACCCCACTAGACAAGGACCAAATATGCATTTCTACATATTACAATCACATATTGTACCGTGTACAAGAAAGTATAAATATGTTGTGATTAATGATTTTGTACAAGTTTTTTATTCCCATAAATTTATTTCTTATTACATGCTACTCTTTTTTATCCAAATTCTATATACTTTTTCTTGAAATTTGCAGATCACAAATATGGAGTGGTCTCCTTGAAAAATAGTGCACGAGGTAAATACTATGATGAGTTGCCACGTTACCTAGAGGGGAAGCAAACCATCCTCAGAGTAGTAAAAAATGCTGAAAATAATGAAACTAGGTCAATGGTTATTAAAGGTGTATACTTAACACTAAAACACCAAAAAAAAGGAGGATAGGAATGTATTTCAGGATTACATACTAGGTGTTGTATACCATTTCATCAACCTAATAGTTGGTATAAACATTAAATTACACACTTTCCAAAAAAACATAGTCACATGTACCACTAATACATTTCCGTACAAAATATAACATTGTTTTCCGATGTTGTTAGAAAAAATCCATTATGACGTTAAATTTTTTGAAAATTTATTGAAATTTTTACTATTTTTCTCCTTTTATCCTTGATAATTGTTGTAATCGAAATTATATCTTTAATGTGTTATAATTTCAAGTATGATACATTATAATTCTGATGTACGTGAGATTAGACCAAATTGGACCATTAAGATAGTCTCAACCCTTTATAAATTTGACTATGACTAGTTTGACTAGGTCAACTAGTCATTGGTGTTTCGATGTGTGGTAAATTATATATAGTAAAACCTAATAGACCTGTTGGTGATTATGTGATACTTGTGACATATGTAACATGTTTTTTTCATTATTTTTTATGATTGAAATAGTTGTTTTCTATATTCTAATTTTAATGTTTATTTTTTTTTAATTTAGTATAAGGATTAGATTCTCTACATTTTACAAATACTCATCATGTAAACAAATTGTAGACAATTTTTGAATTAAATAGGTTTGTAATTCTTTAAATATATTATTATATTGTATTAATATTTTTTTTTGGTTGTAATATAAATAACTTTGTAGACAATTTTTGAACTAAATAGGTTTGGAATTCTTTGAATATATTATTATATTGTATTAATATTTATTAGTGTTTATTAGTGTTTTTTTTAATATAGATAACAAAGTTGATTTTGATTTGGATGAAAAATTGACAACCATTTCTATGGTTAAGGAGCAACTGGGTGACATCTGATTTTATTTCCCTTGAAATGAATGTAAGCAAGTTATTAGGATTCAGAAAAATTATAATGAACACAACTATAAAACATTCTTATGAAAATAGGCACTTTGAAGGTGGGACTTATTATCATGAGTTGGGAAGTTATTCATTATATGTGTTTTATTATTATCATAAAACATTTTAATATTTGACACATATTCACATATTTGAATTTTTTTAGTTACAAAGATAAATAAACACATTTTAATATTTGATACACATTCACAGATTTGAATTTTTTTAGTTACAAAGATAAATAAATTTAAGATTGACTTGCATAAGCATGTGTCAAAATTAAACTATAATGGAAATATTGGTGAACTAGTTGATGAGGATGGAGGAAATGTAAACACAATTTGTAAAAAATTCAACATTCACTCTTTCCATTGATCACTAGTTAAGTTCCACTTAAATTGTGTCATTATAAAATAAATTATATTCATTTTTCAGAAAAAATCCAATGATCAAATCCTATAATGCTTCATATAATATTTTGCATTATTCATAACACCCTCATATGATATTTTGCATTATTCATAGCACCCATTAAGGTTATATTTCCCAAGTTAGCATGCAATTGGATTCAATTTGACATTAAGCATTATAATATTTTGCATTATTCATAGCACTCTCATATGATATTTTGCATTATTCATAGCACCCATTAAGGTTATATTTCCCAAGTTAGCATGCAATTGGATTTGATTTGACATTGTTTGGATTATTTTCATCCCCAATCTTTTGTCCTTTTGAGAGGCCATTATTAGCTTATTTTTTAATTTTGAAACCATATTATATCAATAAAGTATCTGTCTGGTCAATTTTCATGAGATGCAAGCACACTTTCCAAATTTTTCTAACATATAACTCACTTTGAATCTTGACTTTTTACTTATTATTTGTTAAATATTTCTATATAAGGATTGATTAGTTACTCCATACATTTTCTTACCAAGTTTTCATAGACCACATCCTCATAACCTAGGTCTTAAACATGTATTTAGTTATCAAGAAATATATATAATGATTTAGGTAATAAATGGTTGATATTGAAATTTATATAAGCACTTCACAACTAAAATCACCTCCAATAATGAATTATCTCAAAACATATTGTATCTCAGCCAAAACATATCTTCAAGCATCTAATATATATAACAAATAATGTATTCTAGATTTTTATCTATGTATAAATGGTTAATATTGAAATCTATATAAGCACTTCACAACTAAAATCACCTCCAATAATGAATTATCTCAAAACATATTGTATCTCAGCCAAAACATATCTTCAAGCATCTAATATATATAACAAATAATGTATTCTAGATTTTTATCTATGTATTGTATTACTTTGGCATTCCAAACTTAATTCATTATTTTTCACACTTAATCAGGTTTTTTTTTTAATGTCTTTATGTGCTATTGTTGATGGAACTATCTCTTGAAAGTGTTTTTCTTATGAAGTTTTGGAGAGAATTTTAGTGAATCATAAGGAATTTGTTAGTAGTTTTGGCATATGATTTCAATGGTTAGTTTATTTGTTTATTCATTTCTTCTGTTTGTGTATACTATCATATTATTTTTATGTCAATATAATTTCACCATTCAAAATAAAAAAAAAAATTTAAGAATTATCTAATATCATCACTCAAAAGAATTTTTTTTTTAGAATTTTCTAAAATGTACACAATCACTTACAATAGAGTTAGCTTTTCAATTTCCATAAAATATGTTCAAACTCTCTTATAGATTGGATTTACATATTAAATCAAGTGATTTAATAATTTAGTATTTATACCAAACAACTAATAAGATATATCTACAAGGAGAAAACTAGTTTCTTGTAGAAGTTCAATACAAATCAAGATTTATATGATTTCTCGGTTTACCTTCGTATTGGTCAATGGGTTAATTGTTCAAAGTGAGAGGGTGCATTTAAATATTACATTTGATCTTGTGGAGTTTTATTTGATGATCATGGGAGTGTGATTCCACACAAAGGTTTCTAGTCAAGTAGAGATTAAACATTATGAAGACTAGATTATCAACTTGAACATTCCAAATCCCACACATTTAATCTATCCAAACATGAACATTTCAAATCCTACACATTCAATCTACCCAAACATGTGACAGAAAAATTCAATCTACCAAAACATGTGAGAGAAAAAAGAAGTCCCCTACTACACTTATTCCACTTCTTCCACATTTAAAAGTTACTATTAATATATATAAATAAAAATATTCAAGAATATAGAACCATATCACCTTACTCAAATGGAAATTATATGAGTTTGGATTTAAATGATAATGTTGCTAATAGGGAAAGATGATGTTGGGATTTATTAGATCACAAATTTGAATTGTATAATCATGTTTAGTTGATGATGAAATTTAGTTATAAAGCATGTTTAGTTGATGATGAAATTTAGTTATAAAGCATTCTTAGTTGATGATAGTGAATACCTCATTATAGGAGAAACAAATAGTTTCACTGGCATAGAGGGAGTCATTGTGGAAGTAGGGTGGGAATGTATGGTTTGATTTATGGGCTTGGTTAGTGATTTAGGTTAGGTAGGTTATTTGAGTTAAGTTCTTGGGTTAGGTTGGTGGCCTAGATAGGTTAGTGGGTTAGGTGGGGTATGTTAGGTTAGTTACATACATTATTGGGGTAAGTAGGTTAAATGGATTAACTAATTAGGTAGGTTAGGTTGAATGGATGTTGGTAGATTTTGCCATAGTAGGTTAATATGTGGGTTATGTGAGTTATGTAGGTTAGGTAGATAGGTAACTTGATATAACTTAAAAAAAAAACCTTTATTTTTTAGTCTACTAAAGAAAAACATTACACTAGTGCAACTGCACTATAAGTTTGTTTATAATAACAATCTATTGTATAATTTTAGTTCCTCCTCATAAGTTATGTCAATTTCTAAGATCGATTTTTGAAACTATAAAATCCCATATTCCAAGTTTCTCTTTAGAATTTACAATCATGTACAATTATAATGGATCTCAAATCCTTGTAGAAAAAAGTGGAGAAATGGATTTGGAATTATGAATTCAAATTTTTTCTTAATTTGGATAGTAAAGAAATTCAAATAAAATGATGACCTTTAATAATATTATAGGAAGTAGTCAATTCCTGTTAGCATATTTGGTTAAGGTGTGGGTTTCATTTGTTAGGTGACTTGAGTTTAATACCTTTATGATGTGTTTAGTCAGGAGGAGATACTCAAAAATCCATCCATGTTAAGGGTTGGTGCAACCCAGATCGAATGCGATCCCCTGGTGATTTTGATGACCCTGATGATTTTGATGACTTAGATTCCCCTGAATTGTGATTTCTTAACCAATAATTAAAACATTATTCCAACAAATAATAACAAAATTTAATAAATTTCAATTTAATAACTGAATCAATCATTCCTTTATCATATAACATAAATCTAAAGTTTTTCAAAAATAACTTGTTTTTCTTATAATATAGTGTTATAATATGCACTATAATAACTAATCAATTTTATAATAAAATATTTCTATCTATGTGATATTATTAACTTTATAACATGAGTTGCAACACTAATGGATTTTTGTGACTCTGCAAACATGGTTTCTCCGTGTTACGCATTTATAGATGGATTTTTGTGACTCTGCAAACACAGTTTCTCCGTGTTACGCATTTATAAAAATGAGTTTTAACACGTAATAGATTTTTGTGATATTACAAACATGGTTGCTTATGCATACGGCAAGTGCATGTGGACATATACACATATTTATCTTTTTGTGTAAACACGCCCTCTACCCTATCTATTATATAAAGGGTTTCCTTATGAATGGTGTTTACCATGGGTGAATGTTCTTTATTAATGGCCTACTTGGTTTGAAAAATATCCTCTTATATGAACGTGCTAATATGCTTTTTCCTTGTTGGAAAGATTTGGAATTAGGGAGGTTTTGTACGTATATAAGGGATTTCAATCTTGTGAGGAATGTGTTTATGATTTAAAGCTGGAGCTTAGTATAAAGACAGATTCAATAGAAAATATGGCCATATTAGATGCATTGGAACATAATGAAAGAAGTAATTGAAATGAAAGATAATTATTATAATTTTAATGAGGAATTCATGGTTGTGGAGGCTAAGTTATATGAATAGAGAGTGCATTTCTATATGGCTCATTAGTTGAGTATCTCATTCATGTGGAAGACAAATTTCAAGATATTGAAATCCAACTAATGCAACTAAGAGGAGAGTAAGTATGATAAACACCACAAACCGATGCATGTATGTCTCTTGAATGATGGATTTTATAATTGGTAGTGATGAAAACCCATGAAAACATTGGGACACAAGCCCTCTTACTAAGTGACACAACAATCCAACTTGAAACTACAAATAGAATGGAGAACAATTTTTTTTTAGTGGCTCTTTCAATGAGCCTAACCAAAATTGTAGCTCATTTATTACAAAGTGAGACGATAGAGTTATGAAAGTTGATAGCTTACAAATGACCCACACCCAATTTTCAAATATATCCATCAAACAACTCATTTACCACACCATTATTCACATGAAACGACGTGTTCATCAATAATATAGTAGATTATACATTACATTGTAGTAATTCATATAACACATTGGACTAAACACCCAACTACGATAAAAATCTATGAAGACATCATGACACAATCTTTCTTATGGAGCTATAACAATCCATGAAACTCTAAGTAAAATATGAAAAAAAAATTATATAATATATTTAATTTGTAATATATATATAATATTTAAATATAACAATCCATGAAACTCTAAGTAAAATATGAAAAAAAATTATATAATATATTTAATTTGTAATATATATAATATTTAATATACTAAATATTATATTATAATAATAAAAAAAACTATCCTACCTACCTTCTACCTCTACACTTAAAGACTAACAACTCATAGTGCACCCAATACTTAGAGCCCACTTGCACTATCACACATGCACCAAGGTGATCCCACCTACATCTTAGAGTTGATAAGAGGATTAGGGCACAGTAGGGGACCATAGCATTAGGGAAAACATAAGCATTAGGTCATAGAAATGGATTGCAAAAATTAACATGTTTGCCATTTTAATTATAATTATTAAACGTATAAGCATCAAGTTATAGAAATGGACTGCAAAAATTAATATGTATGCTACCTTAATTAGTAAGTTTCTATATACTTATAATTATTAAATGTTATGGTGTAGAAATAAGCTAGAATGAGATATTGATAATCAAAATGTGTTTTTTATATTCCAAATTAGTTTTTCTAAAAATATAAAAGGTCCTGGGATCCCATGGTGTGTAATGGCCTCCCCATAAATACACTTTCCCTCAATAACTTAAGAAATGAATGTTGAGATATTCCTCCAATAGATAGCTTAGGTGCCATCTTTGGTGAGCACATCCTCTAACAATGAGAGATTTTCCATCTATAACTATCTTTCCATGGTTTTAAGGATTCTAAGGATGAATATTTAATCCAAAATTCCTTGATTTGTTTAACCAATTCTCTAAGATAAATCCAATTAACGAGTTTTCCATTCATACTAAGAACAAATATCAAAACAAACATTCCATGAAATATCCCAAAAAGCCAAGTTTTCATCCCCAATTCCAAAAATAATGGTTACATGTGAGGGGATACTTCTCACCATACTATTCCATCCTGGAGACTCATTTGATAAAGATGGATTCTTGAAGAGTATGTGGGGATTATCCCCTTTAGGTATTTGTGACTAATAACTTTTCTCCATAAGGATTTAAGTGATCTTAGCATCCTCCATATTAATTTGGAATTCAATGATTGGTTCACAAACTCCAATTTCCTAAGCCCTAAATTTCCACTCCATTTTGACTTGTCCACCTCATTCCATGGAAGATATATTTTTTTTGTGTGTGTCATTTTGTGTATTAGACACAAGGAAATTATAGAGAAAATTATTAATCCCATTTAAGGTCATCTTGGATACCATTATGGCCAAACTTAGAAAAAATAACACTACTTTTGTAATAAAGAATATGCAGATGAACCCCTAGAGAAAAGTGTCTATTTGCTTATGTTTATATTTTTTATTTTATTTTGTTTATTTTTATTCTAATTATTCTATTAGCTATAATTAGTTAAAGGGTAACATGGGTATTGGGATAAAACTATACTATGGAAAACCTTAAAATATTAATATTTTTTTTTTGGTGAACATGAATATTGGGCTTAAAAAATAACACTAGAATTTTAGAAATTGATCTTTAGACTAAAGCTTGATGAGAAGAGTTTTAAACTGCTTTGAAGTCCTTTTTTCCAACATTTTCTTCTCCATTAACATCATATCATTGTAAATTTTTGATTGCATTGATGGTTGCACAGTTGAGGTTATCTTGGCTCTTTCGATGGTCCCCTCCTCCTTAGCTATTGAGATAGCTTTAGTAAGAAAATCAATAAAAATGACAAGAAGGAAGTGAGATAAAGGGTACCCTTTCTTCATAGGATATGAAAAAAAATTAGGGTCTCCATTGATCAACACTACAAAGGATGTTGTCGAGATACAACTTATTATTTTTGGAAAACTAAAAAACCATGCACAAGAAAAACGATGTAGGAGCATCCTTGGACTCACATAATCAACTTTGAAACATTTGCAATAAAAGAAAAAAAATGAATATGCATACAAATCAAGATTCAAAAAGGAAGCACTAGAAAATATGAATGATTGGAGGGACCATTTGATTTCCACATAAACTAAAAGCGAGTTGAGGGGAAGTTATAAATTCAACTTCTTAAAATAGAGAAGCATTAAATTATTGTTTCTTTCATGCAATTAATTCTCTTATCATCTTATAAATAGTTTTTAAGAATGTCTTCATGTGTTACACCAAAAATGATAGAAATAAAGAAAGAAATCATTTTAACGTCCACGAGGATAACAATAGACTATGGGACATACTGCCTCACACACTGATTTTTGCATTTTAGCCCTTTTCCTGTTCAACTTGATGATGAGAACCCCCAATTTTGCAACAGTCCCCTCGCTGAATAAATTATCCTAAGAGCTAGTTGTCAAGATATTTACATAGTTGTCCCTACTGTCTTTAAAGGATTCACACTTTAAAATGAAATGTTTTTTGGTTTCCACTTTTCCGAAGGTGCAAAACATACACACCCTTTCTTCCCAAGCTTCCTTTGGTGTTTTCCAGTACCCGGTTTCACAATGAAGTTGATGGGAATTGGTTCTTAATTGAGCAATAAACATTTTGGCTCTCCAAGATATATTGGCCCTATGTATGCTTTTTGATGATGATTGTACGCAAGGTTAAACTCTTCAATATAATACTCTTTCTTTCTCCCTAGCCCTTTATCCCAAGATCGCTTGTGGAACCTATCGATAACAAAAGCATTTATCTCTTTACTGTTTGTAGGGAACCTGTTCAAGTAAATATCACATTTGCTAAGCCATTTACTATTTTCTCGCATCCACGTCTTCTTTCTTTTACACAATATGTCATTGAAGACAACCTTAGGCCAACGATCGTCTTCCATTTGCTTAATTTTTTTAGATATCTTATGAGTCGCACCATAGCAATTGCTTCAATAGGAGCAACCCCCATTTCACTCAACATGATATCATAAGGGACTCAACTTTTAATTTTAAACTTGTATGTAATCAACCGTTTTTGAATCTTCTCAATTTTCTTCCATTGTAAGTCAGATGTACTGCTCGCCCACACTTCACAACCATAGAGAACCACAGAGATCACTAAAAGCCCAAATAGAGTTTGCTTAGTCTTCCAATCTCATAGCTTTACCTCTCTGCATCTATTTTGGAAAGCATAAAACACTTTCCAGCCTCCCAAAGTTCTTTTCTTTGTGCAACCTTCCCAACTTAGATTTTTGTTGAAGTCAATTTCAAGGTATTTGTAATCTGCCACTTCTTCAAAAATTCTGCTTTCAAAATAAAATCTATATTGATTATGTTTTCTTTTGCTAAAAAAAACTACAACTTTATTTTTTTGTTAATATTAACTTGCATCCCACTATTCTACAAAAATGTGAAATTCAATTGCTGTGAATTTCTACAACACTAGAAATCAAGTGCAGTTAAAACCATCAAATGAAGAGTCGTCAAAAAGTTCTATTTGATGACGATAAAGTCGAAATTTGAAAACAAGTAAACTAGTCCAAAAAGTAAACGATCCATTTAGTTTAGCATTGGAATGTGTTTCGTTATAGTGGCATTGGCGCGTGTCGTGATTTGAATATATTAAATTTTCAAATATTTCTTTATTTGAATATATTAATTTTTTAAATATTTCGTTGACAAAATTTGTTCATAAACAAATTCTTGCACGACGTTAAGTTTTGTTTGCTAGCGAACTGACCTACTCATCGTGGCCGTCCGAATTTCTGTTTTCATTTTATAAGTTCAACGAAGTTCAGAGATGTTTTGAAAATAAGTAACATTAGCACAGCTACAAATTTGTGGCTAGTGAACATTGAAAGGACGGCTTGTAAAACCTAAACCGTTGGGAAAGAGAAATGGTTCAGAGGTGGATGGAAGGTGTCAGAAGGAGTTGGCTGGAAGGAGACAGTGTGTCGAGAACGTGGCTGGTGAAGGCCAAAGGTTTAGGTTGGCCTAGAAAATGAAACCCTAATCACTCATACATGGCAATCAGCTAGCCATCATAGTAAATTTTAAATATGATTAAGTAAAAGTAAAAATAAACATGTAAACTGATGTCTTTATAATAGTGAGGAAGTTAGTGGTTGAAATCACAACCATTGATTTATTGGGACTAATAAGAATATTTCATCTATATTTAATCTTGTCCATTAAACACTAAAAACCTATTAAATGTGCCCATGATCAATAGATATACATCTTTCGACGTAATTAATGTTTTGTAAACTTCTGTTTTTCATGAAAAATTACTTTACAATTTTTTTTTAATAATGACAATAACAAGTACGCAATATGATTCAACGAATTGAAAAACATTATTTTTTAATAATTACAATAACATGGAAACATTTTTTTTTAATAATTAACAGGGAGTCAACGAAGTGGCATTATTTTTTAATAATTACAATAACAGGAAAACATTTTTTTAATAATGGCAATAACAGGGACGTGATATGATTGCCACTATGTTAACAAACTAATGTCATAAACCTAATTAACACATGAGAATGAACTTCTTAAAAAACGATTAACACATGAGAATGAACTTCTTAAAAAACGATTAAAAAATCAGCCATATAAACGTAACATGTTATCTTAACCACTAATTAAGACATAATAAAAGAATTAAAATTCCAAATATATAGACATATGTTACGTCAACCGCTAATTAACCCAACAAAAAAACTGCCAAAACAATCCACATGATTAGCAATTCAATTATAAGAGAGGATATTGTGACGTAAAGTTATCATTTATATTTATATATTAATAATGTTTATATTTATACATTTATAGTAGATCATTAAATGGGAGTTTATTACAAAAATTGTTTTTAATGGATATTTTATGTGATTAATTACGTCGAAAGGCGTATATTTATTGATAATGGGCACATTTAATAGGTTTTTAGTTCTTAATACGTTTTTTATGGACGATATTAAATATGCCTATAATATTTTTAGTCATCACAATAAATGAATGGCTCTGATTTCATCCAAGACATCCGTTTATATGTTTACTTTTTTACATTTACCTAATCGTGTTTAAAAATTACTGTGTTCACTAACTTATTGCCACGTCTACCTGAGCCGCGTTTTGTTTCATTTCTGCTGGCTAAATTTTGATGGTCGTGTTTCTGTGCTGGCATCACCAACAGTCGCCAACCTTTCGGCGTTAATCAACAACGTAATTGTAGCTGTTCTAGTCATTATTATCATTAGATTTATTTAAGTTTTTTATTATTATTCCGTAAGTGTTAAGTTTTATGAATATATCATTTAAAATAAAACAAATGATTTCAAATTTTTTAAAATATATGAACAAATTACTTATAATTAAATTAATTTATTTATCCTATATCCATGATGTGAAATGGTATTTTCGGTCATTAAAAAAATTGTGTGTATTGTCTTAAAACCTTAAAACCTTTCTTCATATTATTGATTATTGATGACAGCCATAATGAATATCTTAGATGGTTGAACTTCAATGTTATTAAAAATTGTGTGTATTGTCTTAAAACCTTAAAACCTTTCTTCATATTATTGATTATTGATGACAGCCATAATGAATATCTTAGATGGTTGAACTTCAATGTTATTATTGATTATTGATGACACTTATAATGAATATCTTAGATGGTTGAATTTTAAGGTTATTGAGTTTTAGATTATTGAAGTGATTCATGTTTTATAATGGATAATTACTAAAGTGATTCATATTTAAAAATTGATGATAATATATCTTTTGCTTGGTACATGTGCACTTTATAATGTGAACATTATCTTGTTACATATTGTGTTTGGAGAATATATTGAACTTTTTGATCATCACAAGAGCATGTTCAAGTTTTTCATTTGTATGATTAGATAATTTTTGTTGATATTTGACACTTACGACTTAGTAGGATCATTTCCATTTTGTATGTCTTTTTAGGAGACTCTTTTCTCACAACAATATGGGGTTTGTGTTTTTGCATTGACCACTCATACATATGTTATTTTACATTTGGATTTAAATTTGTTTATGTTTTCTCATGACACTAGTTTTAAAGAGATTTATGTCAAGGTGTTCTTTAAATGCTATAATTTTGTAGTTGGGCTCATCATTTTTTTTACTAGTTTTAAAGAGGTTCATGTGAATGTTTTGAAGATAAGCAGTTTCGTAGACTAATTATCTATTTAGAGATTGCATGCACTTGTTTATGGTCAAGTTCATGTTATGAGTGTTTTTCATACTTGCATTGGTTCTTTGCAAACTCCAAGTTTATACAACTTTAAAACTTGTTGGAGATGAAAGAAATTGTCATTAAGAGGGAACATAAATGTAGTCACATATTTCTGCAATAACTTATTGTAAATTCATTATCCTAGTCAATATTACTAGAGTGTTGGCATGCACCTTTGACCCTCCTTAACCATGCATTCTCACCATTTGAAAACACTTGATTATAAATTCCTCCCCTAAGATGAGCCTTTCCCTTTGCAACACTGAAAACCATAATTTGAGTTTTATATTTTTAAATGAGATTTATCTAATATATAATGTAAAAATGTAGTATGAAATGCATCATATCCAAAGGACCACATTAATTGATTGTTATCATTGAAATGAGGTCGCATGTAAAGGAAAATGAGAATACTTCATAGCCATACTCTACATAAAGTCAATAAATGTATTAGTTTGTGGGATAACTCAATGCCATAAAGTCAATAAATGTATTAGTTTGTAGGATAACCCAATGCCATAACATGTTTGATGCAACAATCACATGTTAGCAATTACACAATACATTGGATAAAAAAAAACCTCAAACTAAATAAAATACTCCATAATTATCTAGGCACATGCATTCAAAGGAAGCTACAAGAATCACACATATAACATATAGTTCACAACCATATATAATAATAATAGCTTGTATTCCATCATTGATAACACTTTTCTCTCCCAAAAAGTTAATTACAATAAGAGAAAAAATATAATTTTTGCCTTTTACAAAATAACTCTATTTATAACTCATTCAAATGATTTTTGATTTTTTGGATTTTCTAACTATTCCTCTACCTAAAGTGACTCTTATCCTTCCTTAATATTTTTCAACCAAGTCTACTTACTATGGGAAATTTATCATTATTTAATTGAATAGTCAAAGTAATATTCAACTCTATATGTTTAATAATCAAATAAAAGAATAAATTTTAATACAATTATTCATTTCCTAAAATAAATCATAATCCACCCTAACTTTAATATTGGTGAATTTTATAATCAATAAAAACATTTTTCTAAACTCATGTGAAGAATTACTTCTTCGAGGACAATTTGATCATTTGTCAACTCTATCACAAATAACATACCCATTAATCCCCTAACATACCCATTAATCCCCAAAGTTCTTAAAGAAATGCATAGTCCACCTTTTTTTCAACTCTATGACATAGTGTTGAATATCTTATATAATCACATTGTCTATGCATGTAGCTTTGAAATTTTTTCACTAAATAACATACCCATTAATCCCCAAAGTTCTTGAAGGAATGCATAGTCCACTTTTTTTTTTTTTTTAGGCACAAAAAAATGATGAGCTTCTTGACCAAGTTTTTTACATAAAATTTATTCTTAAAATACTTGGTACATAGATTATGGATTTTATCATGTCTTTTGAATAATTGTTTTTTCGTAAGAAAATTTAGCATAAGATAAATGGGACACCAAGTTGGAATTGAAATTAGAAATGGAAAATATATCTCTTTCCAAAAAGTATTTAAACTTTGAAGTGTATAATTTTTTCCATCTTCTCTTCTATGTTCATATTAAAATTAGTTATAGTTGAAATTGAAATTAGAAATGGAGAATATATCTCTTTCCAAAAATTATTTAAACTTTGAAGTGCACAATTTCCTCCATCTTCTCTTCTATGTTCACATTAAAATTAGTTATTGCTCTTTGAAAATTTTCCATAATATTTAGTTTATGAATGAATTTTGCCACAATATTTGATATTGACTAGTATAAAGATGAAACTACTTTGGAAAATCCCTTCTTGTTTTTGTTGATATTATGGTAGCTGCAGGAGGTATTTACCTCCACGTGTAAACCTGACAAGAATAGAATATTCTGGGAAGTAAGAAGAAACCCTAATTAGTTGGCTAATAACCCTAGAAGAAAAGTTGGCTCAAGAGGATAACTTGTATTAGGTTATTAGCCTCCAAGAGAAGAAGTCGACTAAAGGAAATATTATATACTAAGTAAATAGGCACCAAGAATGAGAAGTCGTCCCAGGTAGTTTGTTAGATTTAGTATAAATACAGGAGGCCCGTCTTCATTCTGACAAGCATTCTCGGAACTGCAGAAGCAACACGTGTGCGCATTGCAGTTGGCCAGTTTGTGCGCAAGTTTGGAGGAGAGTTATCGTTGTAGCTGTTGCAGCTAGCAGATTTTGGTTTTGGCTTGGAATATCTCTTGGTTATGGTTTGGACTCTCTAATCAGCTCTTGCTTGGTGTGCTATCCTTGGAGAAAGGCGCGCCACCCTTTGTTTGGATATATAGCCTAGGGTTGTCTTCCAGAATGATTCTCTATCAAGGTTAAGGTCCTCGGGGGTTGCTTCGGCCTATGATTGGGTGACAATAATGATATTGTCTATGGTTAAATGAGCACATCCATCATATTCTAACAGGTTATGGGCCCACACCTTCTTCATTTAGTCTAACCACTGGAAGGGAGCATAGCCATAAGGATATTAAGCTCGTTGAATAAATATTGTCAGGGTTTCTAGCAGGAGCAGTTACCAAAGCACTATTGCTAGGGTTATTAGCAGGTGCAGTTTCAGAAACCCTAACCCTCTCGTTGAGGAACCTTAAGTGAAGGTATTGACCTAATTTTCGGATAGACTAGTGCACCCTAGCCTAGCGCATCTCCTGGTACTCTCAACAAGGTAAGATGTCAAGTTTGAGTTTTTTGTCAAATCTAGGGTTGACCAAGTAAAGGAAACTGTGACTTACTTTATGAAGTCAGAAAACAAGTTAGATGTGGCTTCTAACTTCAGACCGTGGAAGACAAGGATTGACCTCATCCTTGCCAAGAATAAAGTGTTGGATATCGTGAAAGGAAATATCGTGGAACCAGAGTTTGAAGAAGGAAAAGAGAAGGAGCTGCAGAACATTGCAGTTATGGAGAAGTTCAAAGACAGTAACATCAATGCCATGAGTATCATAGTGGACTCTATAAAATACCACTTGATACCCTACATCTCCCATATTGACTCATCTAAGAAGATGTATGATTCCCTAACCAACCTCTTCTTAGTCAGAAACATTGGACAAGTAATGAGTTTGAAGAATGAGCTTTGTGACATGAAGATGAATGATGATGACAACATAACATTATACTTTGTGAGGATCTCATAGTTAAGATATCAACTGCAAGTTATTTAAGAGATCATCTCAGAGAAGGAACTGGTAAATATAGTACTCAACGGTCTTCCCAAGACATGGGATGCATTTTCCGCAAGTATGAACACAAGGAAGGAGTATCCTACATTCGAAGAACTTTGGACTTGTTGTGCACAAGAAGAATCGAGGATTAGTGCAAAAGAGAAACCTCAAAAGAAATAAGATGATAAAGCCTTCCCAAAAAGATTCAATAATTTCAAGAACAAAAGGAAGTTTGGTTCAAGGAAGAAGTCAAATCAAGAGAAAGATATGTCAGAAATACAATGCTTCAACTGTCGAAAGTATGGTAACTACAAGAATCATAGTCTCAAGCTAAAGAAAAGGAAGGAGACACACGTAGCATCAGTTTTTGAAGAAAAGGAACCTTCAAAGAAGATTAAGAAGGATGAAGCAAACTTCTTCTAAGACAAGGTAAACAACGCTCTTCATAGTTCTTGTACATACCATGTTTTCTGAACATATCTTGCATATCTATTTTTTCAAAGATAAACTATACTTATGGAAGAACAACAAGATAAGGATTGCTAAAAGTCAGACAATACACATGAAAGGATGAAGTACATCAACAACCCCTAGTAACAATTCATGTGGAAGTTATTATCAAAATCAATCTTGAAGAAACCTAGAAGAAGTAAAGACATAAAGAAGTCAACAATCAAGAGGAAATTGGAAAAAGATTTGTGACACTTTCCAGAAGGCAATAAGGATGCAGACGAAAGCGTGGACTCTCCTAGATGGAGGGAGTCAATTATATTATTAAAAGAAGAACATGCATTCATGCATGAAGCAAGGATTAGGAGGGAGCTAATCCTAAATTATATGATCCATTGAAGATGATGAAGTATCTATCCATGGTAGCAACCATGAAAAACAACATGTGTTCAATGTGACTTCAGAAGAAGTATTCTTCGAAAGAAAACTTAAATTAATCCCTGGTTTTCCATCCACATTCATGATCCTATGATGAAAGAAAGAAGTTTGAATCTTTAGAGCATGGAATCTATATAAAACTCCATGAACTCAAGAGATAAA
Source organism: Picea mariana (assembly GCA_032191745.1). Classification (NCBI taxonomy): domain Eukaryota; kingdom Viridiplantae; phylum Streptophyta; class Pinopsida; order Pinales; family Pinaceae; genus Picea; species Picea mariana. The sequence continues at coordinate 63,736 of JASDQU011026833.1, read as the reverse complement.
GAGAAACATGAGGAAGAACATGAAGATTCCAAGAGAGAAATAAAAGACAAAACAACCAGTCAGTGTATCAAGAATCAAAAGACTACCAACCTGATATGAACTCACTAAAAGAAATCAAGCAAAGGAACTGAAAGTTGTAATGAAGAACAGTGTATGGAAGACTTATGAATGAAAGCATTGCAAGATCTAGAACTAGAGGTTCTCCCAAATGGAGGGAGAAGACTATGATGATTGCTTGAAAACCAGACATACCTCTACATGGGCCAGTATATCATCCACAATATCCATAGGTTGGAGTTTACATGTAGAGCAACCTCAAAGGCTTTGAGGTATACCATAAAGAGACCCTTGTATGCATATGGAAGAAGATCTTGTATGGATTCAAAAAACTTTGTGTAGAGCCTTCAATACACAACATAAGCGTGGTGAAAATATTTCTATAACAAAGATATTGTATCAGAATGGTTTCTCATAAATCCAGGATGATCGATTGCTAATCCATGACAAACTCTCATAGATATGTTCCAGTTTGAGCCCTGGCACGATGTTATGAGCTAGCAGGAAACAAAAGATGAATCCAACAAAGATATACTACATTGATCAGAGATATATGAATCCTTCAGAGAAAACCAGTGTTCCAGAAAGACCGAAGTACATTGAGATCAAGCATTACACTCTCCGTGATGAAGTTCAGAAAAGAGAAAGTGGTCCTCCAATATATATCTCCACAGATGAGCAGATAAGAAGACATTTTGGTGAAGCCTCTATCCAAGATGAAAGAGTTTGTGTACTCAATCTGGAGCTCATGGAGACGACTTCCTTATTGAAAAAGGAAGAGATGAATCCTAGGTTGGGAGGGAGCATTGATGTGTTATTGATTTATGGACAGGTCATTTTTCAAGTTCGAAAAATGGTCCAGGGTGAGTAGTTCCTTTCTAGTTCGAAAGAGGTTCGATATTTCTGACGGACAGGCATTTTCCAGTTCGGAAAATGTTCCAGATCGAATGGTCATTTTCATAATGAAAATGGTTCGATGGATTGTTGATGTACCATAGACAATGATTCCCCTCGTGGTTAACATGGGGAATGGTCTAGGACAGTATGTCTTCTTGATGGTCACTCTCAGTAGTGGTCAAGAAGACTGGTCCACCTCGCCGGACAGTCATTCTTTTGAAGTTCACAATTGTGAGCATTTTCGAAGAATGGTCTGTTTTGGAGGTTGGTGCAGGACAATAATTTCCTTAGATTTCGGTTTTGGCTTGGACTATCTCTTGGTTATGGTTTGGACTCTCTAATTAGCTCTTGCTTGGTGCCCTATCCTTGGAGAAAGGTGCACGACCCTTTGTTTTGCTATCTAGCCTAGGGTTTACTTCCAGAATGATTCTTTGTTAAGGTTAAGGTGCTCGGGGGTGGCTTTGGCCTATGGTTGGGTGAAAATAGTGATATTGTCTATGGTTAAACGAGCACATCCATCATATTTTAACAGATTTATGAGTCACTCTCCAATAGATGGACCTATTCCTTTAGAGTAGTTATTTGTCTATCCTTGGCTTCCATCTCCACTCTTGAATTTGGTCATCTAAATGAAAGATAACTATGATTTGTTGGCCAATAGAGGATGAGTCTATCTTCTTACAAAAATAATTTCATTCAAAATGATGTCCATGCCATATTGTGTGACATTGCTTTCTCTTGTAGGAGGTTATCTTTAATACTGATGCATTTGCAATACATGTCTTAGATGATTTGGTTGCGAATGAGTTAAAGTGCGACAAGGGATAGTATCTAACTTTATGTATGGAGCTAAGGCTAGAGGTTATTTGTAAGTACATGACCTCATTGGAGGTAGCCTTAATCATGACCATAAGAGATACTATCTTACTTATGGATACTATCTGAGATGGAATCATCCTTTGGTCATAGAGTATGACTTAAAATTGCTTTCAACTAGATAAGATCTTGTCTTCTTGAAATGTAAGAAAATTTGTTAACAACCCAAGACTAAAAGTCATATATCACGACTAGAAGTTTGCCCCCAAACAAACCACGAGTAAACCACGAGTGAGTTATTTTAGGTGTCGACTTTTTCTCTATATACTTGATGATATAATTACATGTCTATATTTTAAGACTATAACAATAGAGACTAGACCAATAATCCTTAATATTATAAACTTTATCATACTTAATATATATAATTTTATAAAAAATAATCACATAAAATTTCTTTTTTCTTCAAAGTATTAAAAAATACATTAATTTTTTCAAAAATATATCATTATTATAACTTTATATTGTATAACTTGATATACAAAGTTACTTTAACAAATAAATATGTAAAAATACACTATTAACGTTGATTTCATTTCATGTCACAATCCCTATCTCAATTTCCCAACAAAAATATTTCACCTATTAAATATATACCTTGAAAATACATCATACATGTTTTACAATGTGTGCATACATGGTCTATATATTCGCTACATGTGTATATGCAAAGCATATTTAATACATTTAGAAATAAAATTTATATAAAAATATTCAAACTATTGAGTATGTTCAATGTTTCAATGTTTTGAGTATGTTCAATGTGTTGTTAATAATAAATTCATATATTTTTTATATGTATATATGCAATGTATATTTAATATATTTAAAAGTAAAGGTATATATACAATATATATTTAATATTTTTAAAAGTAAAGGTATATATATAATATATATTTAATATTTTTAAAAGTAAAGGTATATATACAATATATATTTAATATTTTTAAAAGTAAATGTATATTTAATATATTTAAAAGTAAAATATATATATAAATATATAAATATTGAGTATTTTGTTATTAATAATAAATAGGTATATTTATTATGTATATATATACTATGTGTTTTTAATGGTTAAAAACATGTGTTTTTTCTTAAAAAATTACAAGTTCAAATCTAAAAAGGGTAGGGTATGTATATTTCCGTAAACTTTACTAGTTATATCATTAAACTCAATTTAATATGACTTAATCGTAACCTTAAAAAATAGATTATTATTATTATAATATATTTAAAATAAAATTTGTATATTTATATATAAGTATTCAAACTATTAATACTACCAAAGTGTTGCTAATAATAAATTAGAAGGGGATCATTTTTTTGGAAAAACCACTTATTCAAGTCTACTCGAAAGTTAGACATAATTATTTCTTTCTCAAATCCAACTTGTAAGTATATTAATGTAACATCATCAAAGCAAAGTAAGACACGCATTTCTTTTATAACCAGAGAAAAATAAAGCCACCACGTGGCAAGTCCCCGTGTAGAGTATTAATGTTTTTTTAATGGGTTTTAGTGACATGTCAAATTGGTATATTAAAGGTTAATATGAATCGAGTGACTATTCTTATCTCACACGGCAACGTGCTCATGTTAATTGACTATGGGAGCATGTTTGGAGAATTTTTGTGGTCAAAATTTATGAAACCATGGTTTTGATATTATTCAAACCATTACATCCATTTTATTTTGATTTTTAATGGTTACAAGTATAAGTACTATTTTTGTCATTTGTTGATAAATATATTACTAAAAATGTACATAAAGTTATCTGTTATTTTTTTAGATTTGTGTGCTTTCTCATATCATTAGTATTTTTTATTATTATTAAAATTTAGATTTTGAGATGCATGTGTGTTTTTAGTATTTTTTTTATTTTTTTGAAATTTCATAAAAAAGGTTGGATATAAAGTTAAGTTTGGTTTTCAATAAGTTAATTTATTAATGGTTAAATTTATTTATGCATTTCAAAATGCAATTTAAATTATAATTATTAAATTTAATTAAATCAGATTAAATAATTTGAAAATCCAACAATTAAATCTACTAATACTTCAAATTCAATGCACGCTAAGATCTCAAGGGACTTTGTGAGCATTAGTTTTGAAGCCAAATGAATTCGAGTAGGAATTTAGTTGATTCCTTACTTGAACCTGCAACAACAAATGGGCACAAAGTAAAGCACCATCATATGAGGGTAACATAGATGGAGCAAGAGGGATAGCATCATTGCCTAGCCTGATCGGTCTTCATGTTATCTAGCTCCTCACCTTGTCATCTTTTCTTTATTGAATTAAGAAGCTCTACTTTGGGGTTACTCAAATCCGAACATGTCGAATTGGATAAAGTCGAACGTCCAAATCTAAACCTAATTCGATAACATTACAAGTTGGGACAC